>JAPKLW010001800.1:77687-132420 GCA_026898455.1 Plectranthus barbatus | reverse complement strand
TATAGTGTAAATACATGCATTATATAGTTATGAATCTTGCATTATATGTTATAAGTTTCAAATTTAATTCATGATTTTTTCTGTACAGCTTTGTTTGTTTCAAAGTGTGATAACATAACATTCAAGCAGATGCAGAGGATAGCTGATGTGGTGTGCCTTGTTGATAATGGTGAGATTGTTCAGATTATGGAGGTTCACCAACTCTCACAGACTAAGCATCCCTTGGTCAAAGCCTTCATTGACCTCAACTAGCTCTTTACATCAGCTCTGTATAAGATTGAAAGCTAGCTATGTTGAGATTGATGATTGATGATGATTGAGGATGTTCTATCCCTTGTTTGTTCCACAATGGATTATATTTCTACTATTGTATTGTATTGTTATTTGTCAATCCTCATTCTTGTAACTTGTGATGTTTCTAGAAGAGGTTCAATGAGTGATTGTAACTTGTTTTAAATTCAGATTTAATTACAATTTTATTTGCAAGCCACAATTTACGTTGCTTTTGCACATTTATTTTTAATTAATTAAAGAAGAAAAAACACATTGAAATTATATTAACATATTTTTTAAGTTCAACATATAATGATAATATTTGTAGTATATAATGATAGCACATAAACTATATAATGCAGGTCTGCTTTGTTTGATGAAATCCACTGCTTTGAATTATTACACATGTTAGTAATATTTGTGTATTCGTGTGAAATTCGAGGGGAAATATATAATGATAGTATCTTCTCTCTATAATGATAGTTTGTGAACTGTATAATGCATGTACGTGGTATGTGTATTAAGAAAGTAATAATTTAAGGGCGAATTTTAATTATAGGCGAAAAGACTAAATTGCTCTATAATGCAGGTTTTTGGGGAAAAATTACCCGCGTTTTTTCATGAGATCTGGATCGCTTATTGAGCGAGATCTACGGTCGAGAATGGTTCTTATTTCTTATGGTAACAGCCGTTCTCACTGGATCACATCCCTATATACATATATATATATATATATATATATATATATATATATAATGGCAAAAACTTGCGTTAGACACGCCTAAATGGTTTGGGTGGGTTTTATGCATACCCAAATGGGTTCACCCATCCCAAATAGGGTTTATTAATCCCCAATTAGGATATATTGTATGGGTTTGGTTTGGGTTAATGGATAAAATTCGCCTAAACCGTTTAGACGTGCCTAACTTGAGACCTTCCCAATTATAATTAATATAAATTATTTATTTATTAATATTTATATATTATAAATTAATTTATTGATTAATTACAATCTGAGCACTAAGCATATTTTTTAACTGTCAAACATTAATGAAGATTACTATTTTGTCGTGCATATTTGTGTGAATTTGAATTGTTGCACATTTTTAGTTAGAATATATGTTGTTAATTAAAATAATTGTGAACACAAATAATACACCAAAGCAATAAATAAGACAAAAAATTATAAAGGTTTGAGCATGCACTCTACGCCCTCTCTAAAAGTCTACACATGTAAAATATATTATTAAACGCGATGAAAATTAAAGAGGTTGCATAGCTCATCTTCTCCTCCCTTTACTAACTAATCTCTGCTAGCAACTAGTTTGTATTTGCGTAATTTACAATGGATATGAGAATGAGTATTTATAGAACTACAATACTATATCTATGGCAGCCTCTCTAGATAAGGTAAATATCAATTCTGATAAGTAAAAGATTATTTCATAAATCCATTAACTCATACATATGGTAACTCTTCTAGCTCAACAATCATAATAAGCTAATCAAATCTATATATACTTAAAAGTAAAATCCCAACCCAAAATTTTTGCCCCCCAAAAAAATATACCTAAAATAATGATACGATCCTCGTCGGGAAGGTTTAGATCGCAGCTCAGGAACAAGAATTGTCACGACACGAAAACGACTCGAACGAAATTGGAAACAGAAACACGACAATGGGATGGAAGTCCAACAACCTTAATTCAACCCTTCAAATGACGTATTCCAGACGAATCTCATGTACGCCCCAAGAAGCTGAAGAACTAACGATGCAGAACTGTAGAAGACACCACAATCGGATGTGTAAGTCCGATTGATAAGTCAATTCGAATTTCAAGGAATCCACAGAAATTGTTGAGCTTTCAGAATTGGAGAAATAAACTCACAGAATATTATTAAACTGGAAACTGAATTACAATGAAAATATAGAGTCCTATTTATAGGGAAAAAATCAAATCTCTAAACCTAATCTAATTAGGAAAATAAATCTAAAAAACATATCAAATCTATCAAGATATACAACAAATATATCTTGATATCTTTGTAATAAAAACGAAATCTAAATCCTAACAAATCTAGAAATCAAATCTAATCAAATTAAGACTAAATCAAATCTTATCTAGATATATCAAATCTTCTATAATATCTTCTACAAATCTTCTTGAAATATCTTGTCGATTGGATCTCCATCATTCCTCTCCTCTTCAAAGGGATTTATCCTCAAATTCAAATCTGCACCGGACTCAAGTGATCATCTTACTTACTCGAAGCCTTGCAATTCCTCACAAACAAACGTCTTTTTTTTTTTGCCATGCATAAATTTTGCTTGATGACTCTAGGACTCTGGCGCTGGTGCCAAAATGATACGATCCTCGATGGGAAGGTTTAGATCGCAGCCTAGGAACAAGAATTGACACGACACGGAAATGACTCGAACGAAACTGGAAACAGAAACACGACAATATGATGGAAGTCCAGCAACCCTAATTCAACCCTTCAAATGACGTATTCCAGACGAATCTCTTGTATGCCCCAAGAAGCTGAAGAACTAACGGCACAGAACGGTAGAAGACACCACAATCCAATGTGTAAGTCCGGTTGATAAGTCAATTCAAATTTCAAGGAATTCATAGAAATTCTTGAGCTTTCAGAATTGGAGAAATAAACTCACAAAATATTATTGAAGTGAAAACTTAATTACAATGAAAATATAGATCCCTATTTATAGGGAGAAAATCAAATCTCTAAACCTAATCTAACTAGGAAAATAAATCTAAAAAACATATCAAATCAATCAAGATATACAACAAATATATCTTGATATCTTTGTAATAGAAACGAAATCTAAATCCTAACAAATCTAGAAATCAAATCTAATCAAATTATATATATCAAATCTTCTATAATATCTATATTTAATAATAATCGCTTAAAATGTTATATAACTTTTTAATTATATCATTACATTAAGGCATTATATATTTGAAACGTGCATAGCACAGATGTAAATCTAGATCTATATCGATATAATATATTAAAGGAGAATAGTGGCTTATTAACTGTTCTGTCAAAAATATAAATTAGTTTTTATTTTTATTATTTATTCTATTATGATATAGAAATATAATAACAATAATAAAATATAACAAAATTATATTTCTTACATTTTCATTAAAATATTACGTCATCTCACAAATTAATTATATATACTATTTTTTAATATTATAAATATAATGTATTTAATATGATAATATTTAAATTAAATTTCATATGATTTGTGATTGATATACTTCTTTTTATTTTTATTAATTTATATATATAATTCAACATATAACATAGAAAATAGTTTTATTATAATATATTAAATATAATATTTATGAATAAAAATTAAATATATTTAAAAAATGCTAAGATTTAAAATTTTGTTAATTATATATTAATATTATAAAAGAAGACATCACATATTTAATTCGCGCGTCGTGCGAGTGCAAATCTAGTTTATATATATGCGCAAAACTCCCAAAGTACAAATTAATTTGTTTGATCAATTTAGTTAAATATTGTGGAAATAAATAAGCATTATGGTAATTACTATAAAGAAATAAGTATATTTTTATTTTCTTACTAATTAATTCATCATTAGTTTTCATTTATTATACTTTTAATTGTCAGTCAGTTTTTTTAACTATAATGTCATTATTTCAATTAATTATATTATGTATACATTAAATACATTTATTAATATATATAAATATTCTTGGCCTCATTCATCCACCTATAAATTCCATTTATATTTAATCAAAATCTCAAAATAAATTTTGATAGATGAATAATATGGAGGTGCTTTCAGAAGAGTGTCATGAAGTAGAGATATGTTCATATCTGATTACTCCACCACGAAGTATTCATTTATATTGTCAATTTAATTATTATTTAGTTCTTTGTAATGATAGTAGATTACTGTATACATTTAAAGTTTAGTTTGATGTTTTTTAAAATCATATAGTTGTATGAATTTCCTGTCTTTTGAGTTTGTTAAGTGTTAGGATTCTTTTTTAGAGAATTCTTTCCTTACTTTTTGATATTTTGGTGGGTCAAAGATTATAAGTCACCTTAGTCAGTTTTTCCAGTTTCTAGAGTTCTAATCTTGTAATCCTTGTATAGGATCGAATTGAGTTGTAATAGAACTTAGGCTGAAGACCTCACAAGGAGAATGCTCGAGAACTGACTATCATCACGCCTAGCCTTGACCTAAAACTATGTTGGAGCACTCAATTTAAGGTCCTACCATACTGACAAGGAGAAGTCAGTATGAGGGCTTTCACGAACTGACTAAGAAGAAGTCAGTTCAAAGGATTACCATACTGATAAGAAGAAATCAGTATGAGAGCATTTTCCATACTGACTATGGTTAGTTAGTATAAAGGTTTACCATACTGACCCTGGGAAGTTAGTATGAGGGCAAAGATGTACTGACTTTTAATAGTCAGTATCAGAGCCTCTACCTTTAAAGAATGAGCATTTCCAAAGATATCAAAGCCCAGTCAGACTCAGACATTCATATATGCCCAAGTTAGTATGAGGTTATCCAAACTGGGATCCCTCGGACTGAAAAGAAGTCTGACATAAAGTTAGTGTAACGTACACTGATGCAACATCGTAAAAAGGAGACGTAAGGCATGGGCTACGATTGGACAATATAATCCATGAGTCTAATGTCTAGATTTATGTGTTTAACGAATATAAATTCAAATTGCCATAGGTCCTCCTCTATATAAAGGCCAGCCCTTCAACCTTAAACGATTACAAAAACTGAATTGTCTTCACTCGACAAAAGGGCATTCTTTCAGGCCATCTCTCTGCCAAACTCTCCAAGTTTCCGTGTTCTCTAACACGAGATTTGAGTCTCTGACTCAAGTTACCCACCGTGCTATCTTCTCCTAGCACGAGGCTGAAGCTTTAACCTGAAGCTCTTCTTGGTGAATATATCTTTCTAAGATATATTCATAGCAGTCAGTTTCCTAGTCTGAGATTCTGATTCTCACGGGCGTATGCCAACCACTTGAGTTCTGGAAAGAACGAGTAAACATCTAACCACCGGGAAGGAGGCTGCGGGGTGCGTCCCCACTTCAACCGGAAGACTGAGTCTACAAGGAGTTCCTAGGTGAGTGCCACAGCTGACCGGAGGAAGAAGGTGCCATCGGACTGTGTATAGATCGTAAGGAGGCTTGTACTAACTTAATGAATTATCCAGACCTTGAGTCTGAAGAGTGGATGTAAGACATTGAGATTCGAACCACTATAAGTCATGTGTGTTCATTTACAGTTTTCTTTACTTACTGCTCTATTTTTCTGTTTCACAAACCGACTTTGAGATCTTCAATACTTTTAAGTATTGAAGAGTATATACTGTGAAACTGGCTTAATCAGGACAGGACTAAGCTTAAGTCTTTCAAACACACAAAACTGACTATACTCTGTTTTAGTTAAACAAGTACAATTGTCTACTTACTTCCGCTGCATATACATTACCTTCCGCTGCACAGTTTTGCACTCTGCTTTTGGGACCAACATTAAGTTTTATATTTTGTTGTTAATAAATTTGAGCTCTTGATATAAAATTAAAATTGCACCCATTTTCATTTTTTTTGTTCAATTCTCTCTTTGCATCATCAATTTCTAACATTTTGTTGGTTTTTTATTTAAAGATAAAATTAGTGAATACAACAAAACAATACGGTTGCAATATCTAGACAAGAATGTACTGTAGCGCCCCCAATTAGCCTTCCCAACTTCGAGGCACGTTACAGTCGTGGTTGAATATTTTCAAACAATCAAATTATTAAAAACAACACCGGAAGTATAAAATTAATCACTCGATTTAACATAAAACAATTACAACGATTAACATTTGAAAAATAAAGAAGTTTAACAACTGATTCTTTCGAAAGTTTAACAAAAGGGAAGGAAAAATATTTCAGAGCGCGTGCAGTGGGCGTAAACGTGATAGTAATACGTATATGAAGATGCGTATTATAGGACCTTCAAAATATGTACATCGTCCTTTGTCGTCTTTACTCCCTTGCACTTCCAACCCTGCTCTTCAACCTGCGCATTTTAGAAATAATACAAGGGGCTGAGTACTTTCGTACCCAATGGAAACATGCTCAAAAATACAGTTTAAGTAATGAATGTCATGCAACACACGCAGATGAACACGGGGTTTTATTGAAAATAGACCGTGTCATCTAAAACCATTTCATTTGTCGGCTAACTACCATGTTAACATATCTGTTTTTAGTTGTGTAACTCGAAGCTGGCCCACTTACAAGTTATGATGGACAGCTGGGAATGGACGAACCACTCTACCCACTGCCATCAATTGTGCACAGGTCTCAGTTATCATGTAACATTGAGACACGATCAATTTAATTCATAAAACTCATCATAAGGTTTCCTAACCTTAGATGTTAGGTTTGCTAACCTTTTATATCACATATTTCATCATAAGGTTTGCTAACCTTAGATGTTAGGTTTGCTAACCTTTACATCATAGATTAATAAGATTAGCTCAAGCACCATATAAGGCTTGGATCTCGTCTCTTAATCGATCTCTCTGCTCTGCTGATAGGAATCAATCAGAGGAACAGATATGCAACATAAAACATTTTATGCATAACATTCTTTTAAAACAAAACATTATATACATGCTTTAGAAAACAAAATGTATTTTGGTTTTATACGGAAAATAGTTCCCACCTGGTGTTAGGCTTTACTTCTAGATGTGTTTTCCTTAATTGTGTAGCTTGAGCTCGGTCACCTTAACTCCTATATTCCTTCAAAAACCACAATATACAATCAATTAGGATGGATAAACTAGGACAGACATCTAACTCGACAAAATCCAACAATCACAATTCAACTTTTAAATTCCAATTCGATTTCAACACCAAAACATACTTCAAATCTGATCTCATTCGATCCAATCAACTCTCGACCTTTAATTTCACAAACCATCATGTATTCAGGCTCTTAACATACTTCAATATTCGTGTATTGAACATACAAATCAAAAATAACTCAAAACGAATCAAGATTGGACAAATAAACATAATTTTACCCCTCTGAACAGTCCTGTCGATCAACAGAACTCCCCGTCGATCGACAGGAACGAATTGACAAAAAAATAAGCAGTTGACACAGGCATATTGACCCAGAAACACCAGCATATTGACCTCCTATGGGTCGATATGCTTCATCTTCTCCGGCGAGCTCGCGACCGGAACCTGCAACACATGTTTTTTTGCTATTTTCATGCATCCAACACTCAAATGAACATACTAACATGCTTTCTAGCCAACATGGATCATAAACATAAGCTCCAAACGTCCGAAAACATACAAGAATTCGACTGCAAAAAGAGGTGGCGGAGCTCTCACCGGAAAAGAGAATGGCAATCGTTCGACCGCTTTCTGGCATCCAATCGAATGTTTCTTCGCACCCGGATGATCCCTACAATGTAAGGAACTCAAATATATCAACTCTTGGTCGAGTCTCAATCATTTCATACGATTTTCAAATTAATATCGAAATTTAAATTGGAATCGATGACCTACTTTCTTGTGTTTATATCTCATTCTTATCTTCACCTCTCGAGATGTGGGTGTGCTTTCCGGAATCCTAGTAAAACAAGGAACAAGATGGTGGTGGTATCTCCGGTGGTGGCTCGTGGTGGCCGAAAATTGTGCAATTATAGGGCTGGTTGTGGCTGCGGAAATGAGGGTTTTCTCACTGATTTCCCCTTTCTCTTTCTCGGCTCTCTCGTCTTTCTCTCCTTGCTGATTGAATCGACTGAAAGTAGGGGAGGAATGAAGATATTAAGCTGCTCAATTTGTATTGATCGGTGCAGGGTGAAAGAAAACAAAAGTCGCGGTCTTCATGCCTTTCTCTTTCCTTTCTTTTTGTAGCTCTCCCTCTCTCTCGTTGGAATACTGAAGCAGATGATGAATGGAAATGATTCTGAAAATTTTTGTTTTGATTCAATCCATCCACCCTTCACCATCTCTTGCCACCGCCTCACCCACCGCCACACCTCCTCTCTCAACTAATCAAACAAACCCACACAAAAGATTACATGCAAACCAACACGTAGCCTTCTTCATGGGGAAGAAATTATTTTTCCCCCTTCTCAATTCAAGCACAATTTCCTTCGTTAACTCGTCTTAACGAGTTCAAAATAAATATATAATTATATGAAAATGCTCCTCTCGACGAGCTCGTCTCGTTCATAAAATTTCAAAATTTTCGGAGATAAAAATTATCCGGTTTTCCATTTAATACAACATTTAATTAAACACTTTTTGGGTCTCGGAAAAATATACCGATCGTTTCGTATCCTTTCTTATTTTATTTCCAAGCATTCTCTAGCTCGGTTTAAGAATCAAACTTCCCGAGTACAAGTTGTGAATTTAATCACATTTCTAAAAATTCCAATTAATCTCTCTTTGCACTCGTCCATTATTTTATAAGTTGTGACTTCACGGTCACTCTTGTTTTCTCGAAATGATTTTATTGGCATATTATTATCCAAATTTGGACCCTTAAATCTCGACGGGTGTTTAAATGTTTTTTCAAAAATGAATAATAATAATATTCGTCAATTTAAATAATCTTTTATTCAAAATAATTAAGCATAAATTCGCTTAATTTTATGCGGGATATTACATTCACCCCACCTTGAAAAACATTTCGTCCCAAAATTTGCTAGGGTGCCTCAAACAACTCTGGATACTTATCCCGCATTTTCTCTTCCAACTCCCAAGTAGCTTCTTCTTGTCCATGATGTTTCCATAATACTTTGACAAGAGTAATCGACATATTTCTCAACTCTTGGGTCTTCCGGTCCAAGATTATTTCTGGTATTTCTTCATAGTGCAAATCTGAGTTTAAAGTATCTCCTCCTGCTGTATCACGTGCTTTGGATCATATACATACTTTCTTAACTGTGATACGTGGAATACATTATGAACATTCCCCCATACTTGGAGGTAAAGTCAAGCGATAAGCTACTGGCCAAAGCACTCCAAGATTTCATAGGGTCCTATGAAATGCGGTCGTAGTTTACCCTTTACTCTGAATCTGACAATCCCTTTCGAGGGCGACACTTTTAAAAATACCTTGTCTCCAACTTCAAACTATAGTTCCGCTCTTTTAGTGTCAGCATAAGATTTCTGTCAGCTTTGAGCTTCTTTAATCCTTTCTTAAATCTGGCGTACAACCTTAATCATTTCTCCGATAGCGTCAGGCCCAAGAACTTGTCGTTCACCCACTTTGTCCCAATATAACGGTGATCGACACTTTCTTCCCTACATGGCTTCATACGGAGCCATCCCAATCGTCACTTGATAACTATTATTATACGCAAACTCGATCAGTGGTAGAATCAGCTCCCAAATTACTCCTCTATCCAGAATTACTGTTTTCAACATATCTTCAGGCGTCTGAATAGTCCTCTCTGTTTGACCATCCTATGTTAAGCGCGTTCCCGATTCTTGCTGCAGACTAATTTAAAACGAGATGTAAACCTCGCATCTTTGTCAGACGTGATAGTAATTAGCACTCCGTGCAGTGTGAAAATCTCTCAAATATATAGCTTGCTAGCTTATTTGATCCATAATTAATTTGGATTGGAAAAAGTAAGCACTTTTTTGTTAGACATTCCACTATTACCCATATTGTCGTGTTTCCTCTTTGAGACTTCGGCAATCCCGTGACAAGGTCCATGGAAATATGCTCCCATTTTCACTCTGGGATGTCTAACGGTCGTAACTTCCTATAAGGCTGCTGATATAACGCTTTGACTTGCTGACATGCTAGGCATTTATCCACATACAAGGCTACATCCTATTTTATATCGTCCCATTAGTACGTAGTCCTCAAGTCTTGATACATCTTTGTACACCTGAGTGAGTGGTATACGGTATATCATGAGCTTTACTCATGATTTCATTCCTCAATTCTTCTTTGTTTGGCACCTGGATCATGTCCTTGAACATCCGTGTACTATTAGGCGCTTCTCTATATTCGACCAACGACTTGATTCTAATTTTCTGACATAACTTCTTAAGCTTCATATCTTTTCTCTGTGCGTCAATGATTCTGTCTCCTAAATCTGATATGACAGTTAAAATAACTACGTCACACCAGACTCTTATCGCAGGTGAACTAACTTCAAGACTAAATTTCTCAAAATCTCGTATTAAGCTATCTTCTCCGGTCAAAATACATCCAAGTTGGGCTTCTCTCTTTCGGCTCAAGGCATCTGTAGCTAAGTTCGCCTTGCCTGGGTGATAGTTTATTGTCAAATCATAATCATGGACTAACTCCAACCATATTCTTTGTTTCGTATTCAGGTCCTTCTGCTCAAGAAATACTTCAAGCTCTTATGATCTCGAGGCATGAGCTATTACCTTCCCGTCTTGCATCAAAACACAGCCCAAACCGTTCTTCGACGCATCAGTATAAACTTCAAAATTCTTATCTGCTTCAAGAATGGCTAGAACCGACAATGGGGTCAGAAGATGTTTTAATTTCTGCAAACTTTCCTCACACTCTTCTTTCCATACGACTTCGAACCTTTCCGAAGCAATTACGTCATTGGCTTGGCAATCTTTGAGAAGCTTTCAATAAACCCTCGATAGTAGTCTGCTAGACTAAGAAAACTCCTAATCTCATTAAGTGTTGTAGGCGTCTTCCATTCTGTTATCGGCTGTATCTTGATTGGATCTATCTTGACGCCATCAGCCGATACGATGTGACCCAAAAGTGTTACTCCTTTCAATCGAAAGCGTACTTGCTAAATTTAGCATATAGCTTCTCATCCTTTGAATTTGTGATATTGTTCTTAAATGTTGTTCATACTCCTTCTCTTTTTTCAGGTATGTAAGGGTCTCATCAATAATTACTAACACGAAATTGTCAAAGTCTTAAGTCTAGGAGTTTATGCTACTATACTTCCCACTCTTGTAACTCCTTGGGCGCCATACAATAAAGTGCTCTAAAAATTGGAGTTGCCCCTGGTTCTAATTCAATCACAAACTCCACTTGCCTGCCCGTTGGCAGTCTTGGTAATTCATCAGAGATTATGTCTTCAAATTCTCTAACAACAAGTACATCCTGGACTGTTAACTCATCATTTCCTTCATTCTCTAAATAAACTAAGAATCTCTGGTTTCTAATCTTAGATAATAACCTCGAGGTTCGCAACTTTGTACTCTTTATCTCCTTCAAAATCCATATACAACAGATTCTTCATTCTCCGACTGTGGAATAATAACCTTTCTTTGTGTCACATGATCGTTGCTTTATTTTTCGACAACCAATCTATTTCCAAAACCATGCCCCTACCGTGACCGTATCCTTTCCCATAACTTCAATTCGTTAAATTTACTTAATTTTAAACTCGACCCCGAGTTGAACTCTCTCTACTTTCTTTATTAGGGTACTTTTCAGTTGGTAAATCCAAAGAATTAAAGGAATGACCATAATCAATTTATTGAAGTGATGAAGAACGTACTTCAATTCAAACATGCTTCTGCAAGGAATAGCATGGTTACATTCAAGAAACCAAAGAGGACAGGCAACAAATTGCATGCTTGATTCAAATATACAATTTAAATAACGAATGCGGACCAAGATAAAATTTCGCATGCTTGACGAAATAGTACACTCGACAACAAGGAGGTTCAAATATGCATGCTTAATTTCAACCCAAGCGAATGAGAACTAACTCGTCTTAGCATGCTTGAGGAATGGATATAATCTAACGACCAAGAAGGTAATAAAGAAGTGTAGTTACGTATGCTTGATTGGAGATGGACATGCCAATGACCTATATAAAAAAAAGATATACTTTCTTTGAATTTGAATAAACAACCAAAATAACTGAAACGTCATGAAGGAATCTCAACAATAAGATCAAAGCAAATAGCATGTCTTTTCGGAGGTCAAGGAAACAGTCGAATAAAGGATTAACACTATTGAGCATGCTTACGTCCAAAGGATTAATTGACGATAGCATATGAATCGACATGCTCATCTTGAAGAATTCACATTTAGGAACGATCACAACCACCATTAAGAATTCTTGGAAAAAGGAACAAGAACACTTGTTCATATTCAAGAGATCAAGGAAGATAAGTATAAAGTATACATGATGGATTCACAAGGAACAAGTTAACAATCAAGAAAGTGAATGAGAATAAAGTGTAATTACACTTGCTTAAAGATCAAAGGAACATCAGAATGATCAAAAGCGTAGTTTTGCCCATTCCCATGACAAGAATACAAAACGTCGGCAGTTCAAAACCAACGTGGTAAAATAATTCCACTAGGTGACAAGTGTGAAAAGAATTACATTGAGAGAAACCATATTGCGAAAGACTTATACTTCAATTATGGAGGATTTGGGAATCAAAAAGAAAATGCCTCTCAGTTTAAGTCAAAACTTAAACGGGTAGGATAATCAAAAGCCACAAATCGACAGTTAGGGCAATGATGAAAATATGTCAATTTAGAAAAGAGTTATTCTCTCATAGGATAACACTGATCATTAGTCAGAGGTAACATTACAATTCAACTTTCTCACATAAGTTAAAATATGGAATTTCTCTCATAATCGAAACTTCGTATTCTGACTCATAGTAAATTATTTCACGACCCCGATCACAATTTCGGCCTCTGCCTTAGCCGCAACTACGTCCTCGTTTCCTTCCTTTTTTTCTATGCATTTTCTAACATTCTACAATGTCATTATCTATTAATAACAAACTTAACTAATCATAGCGAGAGATGAACAACATCTGGTCGAGGAGTTCTATCTTACTGAATCAACTTCCACAATAGCAAAATTCACCAACAACTACTAATTTCTCAACCATTTCATGAGATAATCCAAATTATAATTACAATGGAAACACTTGTTTACATATATAGCGAATTCAAAAGTACAATGATGATCAACTAGCAGTCTGGGCGCGGGATAGAGGCGACAACAGTCTTGGCGCGAGGGTTGCGTACGGCACGGCGGAACCCAAGGTTCCGCATGCGCGCGCGCTCTGGCGGCCTGCTCGCTCTCTTTGGACGGCGTCGGCGGTGGCAAGGTGGTGCGGTGAGGCTCCAGGGGTGGAAGGCAGCGGCGGCAGCGGTTGGTGGGCGACGGCGCGACTGCGGCAGGCGCAAACCCTAGGGTTTGCGGCCGCAGCCGGGGTGCGCATCCTCACCGTGCCCTGTACGCATTTCTAGCGAGCCAGGATGGCCGACGGTGGAGAAGATGGTGGCCAGCATGGATGGGCGACGGCGGCGCAGGCCGGGGCAACGATTTTGCGGGCTGCAGCCATGCGACGTGCATTCATGGCTGCTGCGCGATTCTGGCGAGTCCACGGTGGCAGCGGTGGTTTGCCGGTGGTGGCCAGTCAGGCTGAATTCTTGCAGGATATCGAGCTTGCAATGTGTGCCTGACCCGCGATTTGGTTAACTGGCCCAATCGTCCTATTTTATGATGGATCAAATCTTGGAAGCCCAATTTTCAGAAAATAAAATCTGATCACAGTCCAAGTAGTGGGAGCCCAATTGAAGATCTGTGAAACAATTCCAAAGTGTAATAGTATTTCTCAATTACGTATCATGAGGCCACGAGGACGTTTTTTATTTATTTTATTATTTGTCTTCGTATGATATATGTGTTTAAATTAATTGTGCAGCATATAAGCATGTTGTAGAAAATAGGAGGACGTTTACTGCTTTTATTTACAGCTTTACAACATGCTGTGTGATTTATTTTATGTAATTAATTATAACTATAAATTCGGGGTTCATGCTTTGCATGATAAAATTTTAGCAATGTTATAATTATGGCTACATAAAATAATCTGTGCAACTGAACCTTATGAATTTAAATTACTAAGCTGATTATTTAATAAGACCTCCACAAAGCGATCATTTATTGGAAGTGGATAATTTATTAGGTAAACGTCTACATGTGTAGCTTACTTAATTTATTATTCATAAGTTCTAATAGATAGGATTTCTTAAAATAAATATTTAATTCATGTGAGAAGTGGGAGTTCATGCGTAAACGTCTACATGTGTAGCTTGCGTATTGAGTTTTCATAAGTTCTCTAGGGATTGAATTAAATGAGACAGCCTTATTATAAGGGATCAGGGTGTGTCTAGCAGATCCTTATATGGGAGGGTTAGCTTTGATGGTAAGCTAGCTTAGATATTGTACAGAGTATAACTCATTTGTGATGTCCCTGCTCAGTAGGATAATATGGTCTTAAGTCAGTCTCCAATTATTAATTCCATTTGTCTAAGGAACTCGGGCATAGATTGGTATTAAAGGGCTGGAATTGAAAGATGCAGTTTGGTTAAGTGTTTTGTTGTAAACGTCCACATGTGTGTCTTACAATAGTAATAATTAGGCAAATTGGAGGAAACAATAATATTGTTTTATCATAAGGTTTCAATATTTAACTATTTCAATTGTTTGCGACTATGTTTTTAATTTCTGCTTTAGTTTATTGTTTTCAGACATGTCTTTACCAAATGTGATCAATATCTTAGCACAAAACCAATTAACCGGTCCCAATTTTCAAGAATGGAAACGCAACTTGGATTACATCCTTGTTGCAGAGGAACACAAGTTTGTCATTGATAAGCCTCGTCCGGCTGCTCCCACTGATGCATCGACTGATGAGGAAATGAGCTACTATAATAAGTGGCTCAAGTCAAACAATATAGTGAAATGCTATATGATGACTACAATGTCCAAGGTACTTGCACAACAACATCATTCATATGATAATGCTTGTGACATTATGGACAACCTCACAGCGACCTATGGTGAGTCAGACCGAGCTGTCAGATTCAATCTCATGAGGGAAATCGTGGGAAAGAAAATGGTGGAAGGTAGCTCGGTCAGAGAGCACGTGGTCAGCATGACTCATCTCATGGATGAACTCACGCTGCACGGAGGTGGTATCGATGCGGAAGCGCAGGTTGATATCATTCTCAACTCTCTGCCAAAGTCCTTTGAGAACTTTAGACTGAATGCTGTCATGAACAAGAAAGAGTACACTCTTAACGAGTTACTCAATGACTTGATGGTAGTGGAGTCAGTGATGCTTCCAGAAAAGGTTTCTTTGGCTACTTCACGAAACCGTCCTGTTGCGCTAGTTGGCAAGAGGCGCAAATGAATGTTTAAGAAGAAAGCCAAAGGTACAACTTCTGTGAAGAAGTAAAAAAGGACACCGGGCGTGCCTGGCAAAAAGGACAAGTATTTCAAATGTGGCAAGGTTGGTCACTGGAAGAAGGATTGTCAAGTTAGGAAGACTGGACAAGGTGTGTCATGTGCATTTATAATGGAAACATGTTTAGCATTAGTTTCTCAGATCTCAACACACCACAAGATCATATGTTGCACACAGCAAACCATATTTTGGGAGTTGTGGTGATCGACTAGAATCTGAGAAACGAGGAGAAACATTTGCTTCTCAACCGGGCAAGGAATCCAAAGGGAACCTTCACCAGATATTCGGATTGAGTTGGGATACAGATCAGAAGATCAGATCAGGAGGATTGTCTTCATTCTTCTCTCTCCTTCTTGTTTTCGAAAATTATTTAATAATGTTCATAGATTTAATTCCGTTTATCTGTTAGGAATTAATCTTTGTGCGCGGGAAAAGAGATCAAGATCAAATCTATGCGCACTCGTTCTGCAGGTTTCTACAATCCAGGTATTCCGCATAAACCCTCTTATACATAATCAATAGGAGCATGCTAGGAATAATTATAGGCATAGCAATTTATTTTCGATATTCCAATTAACGATCTTGGCAAATGGATTTTGTGATTCAGTTCACAAATCCCTTCACGTTCTTCACATCGGACAGCAAGAGATAGAACAATAAGAAAGTAGCTGCTTTGACCACGGGACTGAATGTATGAGAGAAATCCAAGCCAGGAATTTGGGAAAAACCTTGAGCCATGAGGCGTGCCTTATGACGTTCAACAGACCCATCTGAGCGATATTTAGTGCGAAAAACCCACTTGGATCCAACAATATTCGTGTTGGAAGGTCGTGGAACCAGCGTTTATGTGTTATTTGCACGTATAGCATGCATTTCTTATGTTATAGCGGCGAGCCAAACTTGGTTTTTGGCTGCGGATTTGAAGCTCTTGTGTTCAGCGGAGGTGAGCAGTGCATGATGGAGAGTCGTTCTTGCAAAATATGTTAGGTGCTGAGGCTTAAAAACACCAGCCCGACCCCGCATAACCATGGGGTGCTGCACGGATGGGGGCTGTTCAATGAGTGGAGCAGGCACCTCGACAGGAGGAAGTTGATCGACGGGCGGAGCAGCATTCAGCGGTTGCGAGATGGTATCTGCAGTGGGGCACAAGGAGCATGGCGGCTGAGCTGGAGGCTCAACGGGTTTAGGAACTGGAGGTGAGGACACTGATGAGGACGCAATCACTGGTTCAATGAATGTCGATATATCCAGTTGAGACATAGGTGCGACACCGAAGAAGCTTCCAGTGGAAAACATAAATCATCAAAGCAGGCATGGCGAGTAATATAAATCTGAGATGTGGATGGATCGAGGCAACGATAACCCTTGTGATGAGAAGAGAAACCCACAAAAACACAAGGAATACTCCGACTAGAAAACTTATTATCAGCATAGTCACGGATGCACGGGTAGACGCAACAGCCAAATGGATGAAAATTTGAGTAATGTGGCATCGACCAAAATAATAGTTGAAACGGAGAAGAATTTATTAGCACAGCCGAAGGGAGCTGATTGATGATATAGGTATTCGTACTGAAAACATCAACCCACATAGATAAAGGAAGATGAGACTGAAATAGTAAAGCCAGACCTGTTTCAGTAATGTGCCGATGCTTCCTCTCTACACGACCGTTTTGGGATGGGGTATACGGACAAGAACGCAAATGGTGAATACCCTTGATGTCGAGAAATTCACTGCACACTACGATTAGTAAACTCCGTTCCATCATCCACTCTGAAAATGCTTAATAGTTGTAGAGAATTTATTTTCAACCAAATAAGTAAACTAATTTTAAGACAATGAAAAAATCGGACTTCCTGAGTAGTGGATAGAACCATGTGAAATGACTAAAATCATCGACAAAGATTACATAATAACAATACTGTGCAGAAGAAGTAACAGGCGCAAGGCCCCAAAGATCACAACGAATAAGATCCAAAACATGACTGGAACGCTTCTCATTTAATTTGCTGACAGATAATAAATTTTTGGTAAGAGATAGAACAACTAAAACATCCAATAAATGAACAGAACCCAACATGTGAGACCGACCAATATGAGATATAGGGAGAGAAGCCGTTACCAACTAGAACTTGATCAAAACCTGAATATGGCTACGTGGAGTCGAGAGCACCAAAATCCAGTGTCATGTGCGCAAATGCACCAGTGTCCAGAAACCAGTCTGAGATATTTGGCATGGAAATAGAACAATTGGACTGGAAGGCTTTGACTAGATTTGCAGTTGCAGGAGTCAAGTTCTGGGAGTAGCGATCAGGGCAAGACGTCGCATAATAACCATCCTTGCGACAAATCTGACAACGGGGAGGACGACGATTGAAAGAACATCCACAACCGCACTTAGAGGAGGTGTGAGAATTGATGCCACCTGAAGACCCGCGATTGTGGTTAGAGGACGATGAAGGCTGCTGCTGACCATAAAAAGTGACTTGAGAAGCCGGAGCCGACTCCATGGAATCATGAAACATTGGGAAGCTTTCCGCTTTGGAGACAAGGTCTCGAAAGGAGTGAAGAGAATTTAAAGCCATC
Source organism: Plectranthus barbatus (assembly GCA_026898455.1). Taxonomy (NCBI): domain Eukaryota; kingdom Viridiplantae; phylum Streptophyta; class Magnoliopsida; order Lamiales; family Lamiaceae; genus Plectranthus; species Plectranthus barbatus. The sequence goes on along the minus strand of JAPKLW010001800.1, from coordinate 114,249 downwards.
TGAGCGACAGAAAAATAGAGAAAGCGGGTCCCAAACCACGAAGGAACTAGTGAGCTTTGTCGGTGTCATCAACGAGGCACCCAACCACAACGAGATGATCACACATTGATTTGAACTCGCGCGCGTATTCTGAAATGGAACGAGATCCAAGTTTAATCAATTATAAGTCATCCTTGAGGCGTCGTTCGCGAGTCTTGGACTTGTTGCTGAAGGCGGCGTCAAGCGCGAGCCAAACTGCACGAGCCGTAGAATATCCAAGAACCTCGGCCATCGCTTCCTCAGAGATAGTCGACAGAAGAAGACTAAGAAGGTGTTGGTCCTGCTGATGCCAAGCAAGGAATGCCGAATTCAGCTGCGAGGGCGAGGAGAGAGTCCCTGGCAGCGGTTGGGAAGAACCATCAACAAATTTCATCAAACTTTGACAGGTGAGAAGAGGCACAATCTGAGATCGCCATAGCAAGAAATTGGATGATGATAACCGAATAGTTATCATATATATGAGCGTAGGCATCGGAAGAGCGTCTGCGTGAGAGGTCATGGTGGACGAGAGGGAGGGGTTGGATGGTTGCGCCGAGCGAGAGGGAGGAAAAAAATAGGATCGAAAGATTGGATAGAGTTAGGCTGATACCATGATAGGGTTTGTATTATTGGCCATGAAAATATTAAATTTTATTGAAGAGTATATATAGAGGTTACAAAAGATACGAAAATACCTAAAGAATACAAGTAAACCCTAAAGGATAGATTTGATATGCATGATTATCAATATCATATCTACTCCTGTATCTAGTTTATCATAAAGGATGCGGTATAAAACTAAGGCCAAGCTCTTAGTTTTATCACATCAAAGGTTGACACTGAGTCCAAGCTCTTAGTACCCCAGTAAAAGAACATCTACGAAGGATATATCAATTTTTTTTATACCAACAAGTGGTATCAATTTTTTTTATATCAACAAGTGGTTGAAGACGATGTGTAGCGGACTAATATTGAGTCCAAGCTCTTAATATTTCAAGGCTGTTGAAGACGAACAGATGCGGATTAAAGTTAAGTCCAAGCTCTCACTTTCAGAATTGAAGATTGAAGACTAAGATTACGGAGATCCATGTTGACAATTTTTGGTCCAAGCTTATGCGCTTGTACTGAATCTGAAGCTTTTCATGCTTATAAACCAGGTTGATGACCACATTTTGGGCGGGATGTTTGAACTTCAATTTTGCGTATGTGATACGCCACATTAAATGTGTTACTTAATGCAAAAGGATCGTGAACAGACACTAGAATATTCTATTGGAATCTGTGATCCAATAGCAACCTGGCAAGTCAGTATATTCGGGACTCGAGGAGGAAAGCCACGTTAGAACCCACGACTCTATTCGTAGGTATAGGGCAGTCCAACCGTTGCCAAATTCCCAAGAGTTGATCCGACTTTCCAAATCACAATCTCAATCGTCAATTTTTTATGCTACTAATTCTCTTCTAAATATAAATAGTGATCGCTTGTCGCCTTATGTACCATATTCATTTTACCGACCCTTACCTTCCGATAATCTTACTCTTCAAAGATCTATTCTCTACCCTTCTCTATTTTCTTGATGAGGAAAAGGATAAAGCCACCCGATATCTTCAAAATCACCACCTTTTTGGGTGTGGTCAAAGAGGGGGAAGAATTATGGAAGGAGCTGAAGAAATCAGAAATATAGAGCACAGCAGTTCAAAGAATCAGTAGAAGGAGCAGAAGAAGATTTCTTCTACCGTTGTCATCTCCTTCTACAAATCGTTGAGACAAACTTCTCACTGCTCAAGGTGACATGCCAACAATGAGGCATGATCATTTAGAGAGCTCTTCGCTGCATGATGTCCACAAGTGCTGACAAAGGACTTGCAGATGAATGAGAAAAGAAGCCCGGAGGGGGAATGTGAAAATGGAGACATACTCATTTTCTTTTCCAATAACGTGCAAAGCCAACAGCCGTAGCACCTTCAAGACAGAGAACTGCTGGAAGACGAGGTACGGTACTCGGACAAAGAAGTACCAGCAATAGTCAATTGGAAGAAGAAGACCAAGAGTAGCCTAGCATAGTCTTGTAATAGATTTGTATAGGTTTCTTGAGTTACTTTATCCCTGTAATTGTAATAAAAATAATTAAAGGATAAACTGACTTGTTCATAACAATCTATTTTTGTCCAACACTTCACTCGCCCAGGTAGTTGATCTTCACGCCTTCTTCCTCGAAGCCAGGTGGCACCTTGAAGTCTTCTCAAAACTGGCAGTCGTCAGAAATGGATTGAGGACAAACCTCTCTTCTCCTTCTCTGGTGGGTGGATGATTAAGTTCTTCCCAGAACATACAAGGTTGGCAAAAGCCCATAAGAACCTTCTTCTCCTTAGAGAATCAGGCTGCTGTGTTCTTACTTGAAAAGTAAAAACACCAAGAAAGTAGACTAAGTTGAAAGACTTAATCCTCGTGTACACAAGGTCACACGGTGAATCTCTGACGATTTCTTAAGCAATAATGCCTCATGTTCAATAAATGAACCACAGAGTTAATGCATTCTCACTTGAGAGCTTTAAATGCTTTGAGCTTTAAATTCGGCAGAGTGACGGCAAGGTTTTCATGCTTTGAAGAAGTTGTTGTCACTCTGGTTCTTCTGCTATTTATAGTTGGATCTACAGAAAATAGCCGGTAGAGGCACTTCGAAGGATGTCCAATCAATGTCCATCTTTCTCTATAAAGTAGACCTGCTCCTCTGCCTTTTCTGAATCATTGACATGCTTTTTGCAGGGTCAGTTTATACTTGTTGTGTCAGACTAGAACAACGTTGTACTTCAGTCATAACTGAGTGTATCTTTGTTCCTTATCATTGAGTCTTCAATGGTCTTTTATGACTGTTCGGCATCTTGCTTTTCACGTGTTTCATTGACATGAAACTGTCCTGCTTTGAAACTGTGAGCGCCTCTCGACAGTTTCTTAATGAAAACTGTGCCCATAGTTTTCTTTGCTATACGATCCTTGACAGTTTAAAACTGTTTGCACAGTTTTTCTCGTCCAATACTCTGCACAGTTTTTCGTCCATTATTCTTGACAGTTTTCTCGTTTGGACGGCTTCCACTTCAAAAACTGTTCCACAGTTTTTGACAGTTTTCTTCTCCTAGACTATTACAACTCGATCATTCTATACAAGGATTACATGAGGTAATAACTCTAAGGCCTAAACCTTGGTACACAGTTTTGACACATCAAATATCAAATTAAAGGTGGATTTCTACATCAATCCCTAACAACTTTGGTCTTCATTCTTCACAGCTGAACTTACACAATCTAGTGTAATCAACAAGCTTCTACTCCAAGGTTATAAATATCGGAGGATCTTCAATGAGAGAAGGTTACTGAGGTTACCAAATCTACGAGAACCAAACATTCTTACAAAAATTGAGTACGCAAAAGCTAACAACGATAAAACTTACTACTCACGTTCGTGGCTCTTAAGTTTTTCTGTGTGTCACTTTAGTGAACACGAGACTCAGAACCTTAGTGCTCTTGCGTTATTTCTTGGTAGTCTTTCTCTCCAAGAAAGACTACAACAGTCAAGTACGTCTTGTACTCTAACTCTTATGGGCAACCTGCCGCCAAGGAGACAGTTCAAGGGAGAACTATAAACACCCTATTCCGGCCACGAGGAGGCTGAGTGGTGCGCCCACACTCTGAGAAGCTGCGAAATTAAGAACCAAGCAAGGACCAGGCGAGTGTGCTTGTAGACTGAAGGACGAGGCATTCTCCAGCAAGCAATAGATCGTAGGAGCACCTGTAAAGTTCTAAGCTTAGTGGATTTCCAAACTTAGGTCTGAAGAGTGGACGTAGGACATTTTGGTCCGAACCACTATAAATTGCTTGTCTTTTACTGTTTTCTTTTATACTGTCAACTAATTTCTCTTTGAAACTCAATATTCAAGTGTTGAAGTATTTCTCGAATACTGGCAGTAAGCATACTTCACGTTAAGTACATGAACAAGATTTGATAAACCAAACTAACACGTCACCATCAGCTTGGATACGTGTAAGTATACCGAATAAACAAATTTAATTTTTGTTGTGCATAAACTTTCTACTCTGATAAACCGAGACCAACAATATCTATAACTAATTAAACAGTATGTTAAGAAAAATAAATAAATAAACCGTTCCTTTCAAAATCATATATTTCTGGCATTATTACTTGCATCTTATTTATTTCATACATAATAGCACTTTAAGTGAATCAACTTGATAGTATACTTTCGATATTACAATATCAAATTTATAAAAGGGTGATTCTTAATGCAGCCATAATTTTGCTAATGCAGCCCCCTGAAAAAATAAAATTTTAAATTATTATATAAAATTACAAATTTATCCTTGTAGCCCAAAATTAAAATTTTAATTAAAATAATAAAATCAAATTTAAAATATGTAGCCCCATCTCAATCTACTCTACGTAATTTAAAAATCAAAACCCTGAAGCAGATATACAATCTCATCTCTATCTTATAAATCGAGCTTTCTTCCGGAGGATGAAAAACTACACGCAAGCCTAAGTAAGAAAATTTCAGTTATTGTCGCCAATTTGCACAGATGCACTCAAATTTCAGAACCAGTTAATCAGTTTCTGTCCAAGAAACCGATGCCCTTTGATTGGAAAGAGTAGTGTGGGATGGAGCAGTGAAGGAGGAAGAAGGAAAGGGACTCGGAGAATCAAGGCTGCCTCTCAGGAATCTGCATCCTCTGAGGATGTTGCAGAAGATTATTATTCTGTTCTAGGTCTTGTAATAAAATTTATCTAGACCTCAAACTTGGCTAAATCGAGAATTATGAGATGATATATAACATTGGTTGAGGGGGGCTATGTTTACGAAGTCCCTTTTTTATCACTTTAAAGTTAGCCCTTTTAGTCTCTGTTTGAGCAGTTAAGCAAAAATGGTTTTAGATATGGATTTTGGTGATTAATGATAAGTTTGAAGTGGTTTGCTACCCTCATTAGCAAATTAAATATTTAAGATGGTGGTTAATTTTCACTTATTTATTCGATTTTCAATGTTATTACAGCTTCCTGATGCCACAAAGGAACAGATAAAGAAAGTCTATTATAATTGCATGAAAGCTTGCCATCCAGATTTGAGTGGTGATGATCCTGAAACCACGAATTTGTGCATGTTGATTAATGAGGTTTATGAAGTAAGTTCCATATTTTGTATTCCTGGGTGTAGTTTTTCATCCTTCGGAAGAAAGCTCAACTTGTAAGATAGAGATGAGATTGTATATCTGCTTCAGGGTTTTCATTTTTATATTACGTAGAGTAGATTGAGATGGGGGCTACATATTTTGAATTTGATTTTATTATTTTAATTAAAAATTTAATTTGGGGGCTACAAGGATAAATTTGTAATTTTATATAATAATTTAAGATTTTATTTTTTCAGGGGGCAGCATTTAGCAAAATTGTGGCTGCATTTAGAATCACCCTTTATAAAATGCATAAATCATAAAATAACCAATTGATTTTTTATGTTTATAAACCAATTCTTAGATATTATCATAAAAGCCAACTGATTTATTTATTTGTTTTGACAATAAAGACTTCCAATTAAATTTCAAAATCACAGCATACAATATTTTCCAACTAATCGAGAAAATCACTCATCCATCATCCATGTAACCAGGTCTAAATTGTTTGCACCAAACAAAGCTAAAGAATGAGCCATTGTTTGTATTAGGAAGTGTATAGAAAACCTGCACAACAATATGATCTTTTAACGCTAAATTACAATGTTGTAAAAATCGCTAGGCGCAGTCGGGCGGCCGAGGGGGGTCTAGCGTCTAAGCGGTCTAGGCGGGGATTTGTCGGATTCTAGGCAGATTCTAGGCAGTTTACCTATTTTTATTTTATTTATTTTTTATATATCTCAAGTAATATATAAAAATCTTACCAACAAATTACTCCCTCCGTCCCACTCTATTAGTCCCATTTGCCTTTTTGGTCTGTCCCACTCTATTAGTCCAATTTCTTAAAATGGCAAACTTTTTCACACTCATCAATAAAATATTAATTCCACTACACTCACAAACATTGGTTCCTGTGCCGAAACCATATGAGACTAATAGCGCGGGACGGAGGTAGTATATATTCAAAAAACAAGTAAAATTTCAGCATTTTATATGTATCTCAAGTAATATTCCTGCAACAAACACTTTTACATTTAAAAATAAAATCAAAAATAAAAGTAAATAATAAACTAAAGTTTAAATATTCCTGAAACAAATATCATCACAATTCAAATCAATCCAAAATAAAAGCAATGAACAAAGCAAAGCCTAAAATAAAAGTAAACTATAATGAAAGTTAAATATTCGGACTACAACCATCCACACATTCGGTGGGGGTCGTGGGTGGAGGAGTATGGCGTGCACGGTGAGGAATGAGGAATAGTGAATTTGGTTGGGAAATTTGATTTGGAAATAAAATTAGGTTTACACTTTATTTTGAAATTAAATTTAAAAATTGAATTTACAATTGAAATTTACATCAACAGATTCTTTTCGATTAATCAGAGATTAATCCGATTAATCCGCCTAGACCGATTAATCGCCGATTAATCATTGATTAAATTAAAACCGGTTTTTCTAGCTGATTTTGCATTTATCGGGGCGGTGAACCTCCGCCTACCGATTAATCGGCGCCTAGGCGGTCCTAGGCGCCCATTTTTACAACATATAGTCAGTCTTTCAAAGGGAGATTTAAAAAAATCACAATATAAGTCCAAACTCACTTAAAAGAAAAAAGAGCTCAAAATTAATAGAATCAAAATGTTGCTGCCCAGGATCGAACAGTGTGCAAGACTGACATTATGACTAGGGATGTCAATCGGGTCAATCCGTCAGGTTTCGGGGTCAGCCCTATCGGGCTGAGGGTTGTTCGAGTCAAATCAAGCTGAAATTTTTTCAGGCTAAAAAATCTTGACCCTAACCCTAACCCTAACCCATCGGTGTTCGGGCTCAGGCTAATGAACTTATTAAAATATTATTTATTGCTTATAAAAATGCAAAACACATCACAAATTTTATATAATGATAAATTTATCTATTAAAAATATATAAATTTTTTATTTTAGCAATATTTTAATACATTTAACTTCATAAATAAATAAACTTGACTATGTATTGAATACTATTTGAACTAAATACAATTATATAACTTAAAACTTAATTAATAAATATCATTTTAAATATTAGAAGTAGATTTTAGTACTATAATTATGAAAAATATATTAATAAAAATAATAATCGGGTTAATCAGGCCAACCCGTCAGATTTCAGGCTCAACCCTATCGAGCTTCGGGTTATTCGGTCCCGGGCTAAAAAAATTTTGGGCCAAAATATCTTGGCCCTAACCCATATTTTGGCTCGGGCTAATCCACGAATTTCGGGCTAAATTGACATCGCTAGTTATGACCACTACACCACACAGTGGCGGATGCAGGATTTGAGCTTCGTGGGGGCTGTCTTTTGGGTCAGTCTTATGGGCAGGTTAATTGGTCCGGCTAAACAACCACAATTTTTCGAGTTCAAATATTGTAACCTTTCGAATTTTGGACTGGACCATCGGGTTTTTTTGAACCAATAATCTTGAGACGACCTTTGAAACTTAATAAATTTAATCATATGCATCCATATGATTGACAAAGGTTTCTAACCAAATATCGTCTCCTTAATTCTAATTATCATTAGAACTCAAATTATTTGAAACTCTTCTAAAGTTTGGGAAAAAAAATTTCGGGTGTACATTTTTCCCCAAATAATGACCCAACCTTTCGATATAGTGAATTATATTATCTCAATTAATATTGTACTATATAAGTTCATAAAATAAATAATTTGTAACTACAATTTATATTAATTAATAATTACAATTCAATTTACAATCTAAAATGAAATTGCAAAATAATCAATAGTAATTATTAACTACAGTTAATATAGTAAATAGCTAAACTTTACAATAAACATACAAAATAATGAGTAATTAAAAAATTTACAAACAATAAAAATTTTGAGATTTAATAATAACAACCGTATTTTGTAAATTAATTCACATTAATAATGTTAAATATATAAGATAATTGAGATTTTCTAACTGAATTGATCAATTGAACTGAAAAAAGGACCCAATATTTTCATTCATGATTTACTTTTAAAATTAATTTCCCTAATTTGTAATAAATGTTGGGCCAGCCCAATTAAGTTTTTTTATCTAGCATTTTAATTCTTTGTTTTGTGGGGGCCAATGACCAAAATAATTGCTACCACTTGCATAATTTTTTTTTACATGCAGTCATACACATACGAAACTGAAATGAAAATTGTTCGTGGGATCGGGCGCCCCCTTCAGCCCTGGGGTGGCGCCGCCCCTGACACCACAGAAACTTCTTGAAGCTTGACTCACATATTAAATTACTTATTTCATAAATTTTATTTTTCTATTCCTGTAAATTATTTTCCTTTTATGTTATTTTATATTCCTTATTTGTAGTTTTCTATTCTAAAATATAGAAAATCTAATAGTCAAGCAACATCCTTTAAAAACAATAGAATTGGAAAAATCTACACTTAACTTTTTTGTTGGATAAACCTTGTATTTGTATCAAGATTAAGATACTATATTAATAAATCTTATGATCTTCTTTTGGTTTTATTATTATTTTTTAAAAGTAATATCTCTAAGATTTAACTTTTGATTTCGTCTATGTTTTACAACTAGGGGTATAATAATACAATGTTTCAGCGTTCAGATTTTGGAAAGAATAAAAAACAAAGAACTTTATAAATAGGAATTCAACTACCGTGGTAGAAAATAAAAGAAATAACAATTAAGGTAACCAAAATATAAAATAATAATAGAAAAATGAAAGAAGAGAAAAGGAAGAAAACTGATGTGACAAAATAAAGTAAACTAAGGTTGAATATAATACACACATATTATATTCATCTCTGTCCTATATTATGATATGATTATATTCCAAAATTAAAAGAAATATCGATTACAAATCATTTATTCAGCATTAAAATAATATTCCACGAATGGAAATATATCTGCATGCATAAAGGAATCCAGTAAGTTAATGCTAGGGTGATTCTAAACACAGCCTATTTTTTACTCTCTACAGCCCCTCCAAAAAAATTAGTTATGATATTCCAATTTTATCCTTGTAGCTTAATTTAAAATTTTAATTAGAAAACTTAATATTTAGATATATAACCCATAAAATAAAAACCCCATAAAATAAAAAATCCCATTGAATAAAATTCTCGAAAATTTTTGAATATGATCATCTTCTTCCACCAAAACTAAAAGCTAATTTTTAGGATTGGTCTTTTCTTTTCCTGTAACTTTGTGTCCAGTTTCATTCTATTGTTCAGGAGATGGGAAATGTTGCGCAAATTCTTTACATGATTTCGATCTCCCTAAGCTACCGGTGCACCGATTTGTATGAGAATCCTCTTACAATAGCAAGATTCGGTGCGAGGGAGAAGGAATCCTCAGTTTTTGATGCGTAACTGGTCATGGCCGGTGCTTCTGCGGGAGTGATCACGACTCAGGGGAAAGGGAAGGAGGTGGAACTAGTATGGATGTATATTGAGAGATGATGATGGTTGCACGAACATTGGATCGAGAGAGATCATTTATCAGGAAAAAAACTTCTAGCTATCATCATCAATGTCAATTATGTTGCATATAATGATGCTTTGATCAGGAGCCTCCGCTTGTAGTTCAGTCGAGCTGCAGGCAGATAAAGACTCGTTGCAAACAAGAGGCAGGTCTCTGACGACGGCTCTCGCCGGAAACATAGTCCATCCGGTGATGGTTTTGCCATTGCCCACAATAAATGTGATGGCGAACCGTTATTGTGATTTTCAATTGAACGAAAAAGTAAGAAACAAATTGAAGTGGGTGATTCAAAGATTGCATATATGTCTCTCTCAAAAACCAGGAAATTGATACGATATCTGAAGATTTTGGTGTCTCATTCATAGGATTTAATTTTTTATATAATGTAAATTAAAGTTCATTATATATAAACGTGGTCGCTTTCAATGGCGTAAGATAATAATTTGATATACTTTTGGCGTTTTAAATTCATCAAAGTTGATAGAGGGATATTACTAGTTGCAATTTGTTGATTTCCGATTTTCGAAATGTGGTGAAATCATTCTTGCAAATTATCTATATTTCCTCTTATAAAATGGTCTCACAAATCTTATTTTATAAGATAAATTAGAGGTGTACACGGTTCGGTTTAAATTGTCAAATCGAAATGATTTGGCCGGTTTGACAAGAAAATTGGCCAGTTGGATTGTACATTTTAAATCATATCATTTAATTTGGTCCACGGTTGGAGTAGACAAATTGACTGTTTGGACCGAACCGAACCGTTTATATTAATAATAAATATTTAAATTATATATTATACTATATGATTTGATCGGTTTGACAAGTAAGAAAATTGGTGTAACACCACCTTCTAGCCTTCCCAACAAGAGGCGAGTTACAGTCATGGGTTTTCAGTATCAAATCAAATTTAATAATAATGAAAATAAACTTAAAATAACTTCCATAGAAGTAAGGGTTAATATATCAAAAACAATTACAATGGGAAGGAAAACAACTAATCAGAGTAGTGCAACGTGTGTGTTAAGCGTGGTATGATATGCATATGAGGATGCATATCACAGAACCATTTTCAAAAATCTGTACAAGCAGCTCTGCCTTTACACCCTGCACCTCCTCATCCGTTGCTTTCAACCTGCACGTTTTAGAAATAACGCGAGGGGCTGAGTACTCATGTACCCCGTGGAGACGTGCCCAAAAACATACATTTTATATATGAAAGTTATGCCAACACACACAGATAAACACAGGGTTTTATTGAAAAGTACCGTGTTATCTAAAACATTTTAATTTGCTGCAGCTATCTATCATGTTATCATATCTGTTTAACGTTGTAACTGGAAGTTGGCCTACTTCCGAGTTACGATGAATAGCGGGGAATGGACTAACCACTCTACCTACTATCATCAATTAGTGCACTAGTCTCAGTATGTCACCTTGAGACCCGATCGTTTTAAGAAAGAAAAGAAATACACCGCCTTATCCCCCTAGGGCTTCAGTACTCCAGCTGAACAGCCCGAGCTCATAAACAAGTAGGTCGCTAGCCTTCAATAACTGATTCACAAGACTAGCTCAAGTACCAGAAGTACTTGGTTCTCATCTTAGTGATTGGACTCTCTGATGATAGCAGTCAACAGAGGAACAAATATGTAACATTAAAACATTTTAGGCATAGAATTCGTTTAAAGCAAAACATTTTACACATGCTTTAGAAAAATAAAACGCATTTTAGCTTTATACGAAAAATAGTCCCCACCTGATGTTTGGCTTTAGGTATAGATGTTCTCCGCTAACTTCAGCTTACTTCTCCGACTTTCAACCTCCTACAAAAGTCAAGGTTCACCAAATTAGGACGGACAATCTAGGACAACGACAAACTGAACCGAATCCAAGACCAACTCATAATCCAGCCTTCTCAACATAATTTCTTAGATTCTTATCATTCAATCCGATTCAACATCTTTTATAACTCAAAATCCACATTCAATCTCATATCGATTCGTATTTCATAACCAACACATCTCAAATCATATTATCATACTCAAAATGCTTCTCATTACATATATCAAAAATTAGGGATCGATTTAACTCAAAACAGGAGGTAAAACAACTTAAAAATCATGATTTAACCCTCAAGGTCGAAGCTCATCCCGAACAGAATTCGTTCGTCCTGAACGGGATGGACAACGAACAATATTCTGCCCGACTGAGGGCCATCCCGAATGGGATCAACCCATCCCGAACGGGATGGAGCCTTGGCTCACGACCCGTGCCCATTCGAGGCTCGTCCCGAGCGGGATGCCTCCGTCCTGTTCGGGACGAGTCGTCTTCTCCGACGAACTCGCCAGTTTCAGCCCTGAAACTCGTATTTTCTCGCAATTCCTCCGTCCGATCTTACATGCAATGATATATTTAAGATCCTAGGACATTCTAGAGCACGAATCCAACCTCTAAACACGAAAAATACGCAAGAATTAAGGGGTACACAAAGCTCACCGGAAATTTCTCGCTCTCCGGCAAAGGACGCGATTCCGGCGAGGAAACTCGAGTTCCTTGACGTCCGAACAATCTACACACAATGGGAAACACGAATCTAACATCAAAACACCAAATTACGGCCGGAATAACAAGATTCAAACCAAAATCCACGAATTAAATCTCACATTTTACCTCAACTTCTCACTTCGATATCTCTCTCGTTTCTCGTCCTCTCGGAGCCCACGAGTACTCAAAATGAAGCTCGGAGATCATACTACAAGATGGTGGTGGTGTCTTGTCGAAAGGCCGCCGGAGTTGGCCGGAATTTTGCCGGAAATACAGTCTGACGGGTTTGGGATTTTGAAAAGGGGCTGCTCTTTTCTCTCTCTAGAATTATAATATATGATGAATAAATTATATAATTTCCAACATATATATACATATAATTCCCTTTTTACTCTATATTATATGTATATATATATATATATATATATATATATATATATAAATCCTTATATCCAAATATGCTCTATAGATTTTTATACATGAGTTCCAACATGATACTTCCAATTTCCTCACTAAATTCCAAATACTTATGCATAAACATCCAAAAATCAATCTCCAATGTATAAGATTCCAAGTTCTCACCATGATATTTCCAATAAATCTTGATAATTTAACCTCATTAAATCTCATTTATACTTGATAATTCCTTCCAATCTATACAAAATTCCAACCTAAATAATAAGATTTAATTCTCCAACCACAATAACATAATTTCAAACATTCCCAAATCGTGGAAATTCTCTTTATTGAATTCAATTGAGCATTGCAAAAGCTTAATTAAGTTTGGGGCATTACAATTGGTCAGTTAGACTGTATATTTTAAATCGTATCATTCAGTTTAGTCCACATTTGGAGTAGAGAAATCAACTATTTGGGCCGTACCGGACCGTTTATATTAATAATAAATATTTAAACTATATATTATACTTAAAATATAAGTGTTCTACATTTAGTATAGTGTTACAAACTAGCTAGACTTTTAGATTTTAAAAAATACAAGTTCAAATCCTCTATTGTGCAACACTATATATATATATTTTATTTTCTTCCCACAATTTTATTTGTTTTTTTAGATTTAAAATAAACCTTAAACTGTCCAATGTCTCAATCTCATTTTTATTTTTTCCTACATTTTTATTATTTTCTTGAAATCTAAAATAAACCTTAAATTATCAAATATTTTAATATAACAATTTCATTCGGACACCTCTCTCTTTAACCTTATTGTCTTCTATGGGCAGGCTTCGTCGTTGCCGCATCTTAATAATTTTATAGTTTATGAACTATTATGCTTGAGAATGAAATATAATTGATGTCATAAATTATTTGTTTCTATTAGTATTGCCTCATACTTTGCCGATGATAGTAACCATTTATTTTTTAAAATTTCTCAAATAAATTATTTCTAAAAATAGGAGATTTTTTATGCTTTGACTTTACCCGTTAAAGTCATGTTTCAAATCGTTAAACCGGCCGAACCAAACCATTTTATTTTGTTTGGTTTGAAAGATTAATTTGGCCGTTTGGTTTGAAAATTTTTCGAACCGTATTATTTGATTTGATCCATACTTCAACTCTTAAACCGATCAAATCGGACCGAGTACACCCCTAAAATGAATCGTAAAAGTGAAATATGTTATTTAAATTTAATAAATATCATACTAATAGCTAAATACATTACTTCATAAGAATATCAATAAAATATACTCCCTCCGTCCTGGTGAAGTAATTTTATTTCTTTTCGGCACGAGAATTAAGGATTGTGAGTGTGGTGAAATTAATATTTATTGGTGAGTGTGAAAAAGTTTGTCATTTTAGGAAAATGGGACAATTCTATGGAACAGACAAAAAAGGAAAATGAGATCACTTCAATAAGACAGAGGAAGTATTATTTATAAGAACTATGTCAAGAATAAGAACTGTGAAACGTTCAAAGACGTATTTTCCCAAATTAAATTATGCTCAATTCAATTTTCTCATTCATAAATACAAATTTCTTCCTATTAGTATTTGAACATTAATGAATTTAAGCTTAAAACTGCTTAGATCAACTGTCAATATATTATTTTTTTTTTAAAGCTTAAAAATATTAGTGTAATATCTATAACAAAGAATATAAAAAATCGAATTAAGTTATATATTTTTCAATTAAATACAAAATACTTTTTCTAAACCGAAAACAATGCCTACGTAAATTTCTAGAACGGTAGAACTGTTATAAAGAGGTATCGACATTGTAGGATAAAAGTTGAGAGAAATTTCATTTTCTTTCTTGTACATAATTGTGTTACATGGTCCTCTCTTAAAGAGAGATGATGAGGAATAAATAAGGAAAGAAACAAATTAAAAGAAAATAGGATCAATCTTATACTAAATTGATTCGGTTTATTTTAAGTTGAAATCTTTCCTTAATCTTCTCTGATCTCCTTCATCTTTGATTGATTCTTTCCAGCACTCCCCCTCAAGTTGGGTATCGGGATTTCCATTGCTCAACTTGCTAAGAACATCTGAAAAAAAATTTGAGTCCACTGTTTTTGTAAGTATGTCAGCCAGTTGGTTTTTAGAGGAGACAAATGAGAGAGCAACAATGCCTCCTTCAATCTTTTCTTTAATGAAGTGTCTATCCACTTCCACGTGCTTCGTTCTATCATGTTGCACTGGATTTTCTGAGATACTTATTGCTGCTTTGTTGTCACATAGGAGTCGGCAAGTTTTTCCAGAATATAACCCAAGTTCCATCATCAGTTTCCTTATCCAGAGTATTTCTGTGAGACCACTCTTAATACCCTGAAATCCTACTTCTGCACTTGACAGTGCAACCACTTTCTGCTTCTTACTCCTCCAAGATACCAAATTCCCTCCAACAAAAGCAAAATATCCCGCTGTAGACTTTCGATCTACCGGGTTTCTAGCCCAATCTACATTAGTGTAGGCATGGATGTCCAGATGATTTGATTTCTTGAAGAGAACTCCATAGTCAAAGGTTCCTTTTAAGTATCTTACAATCCTTAATGTTGTTTCAAGATGATCTTTTTGCGGATGATGCATAAACTGACTTACCACACTAACAACATAAGCAATATCAGGACGAGTGTGAGAAAGATAGATTAACCGCCCCAAAAGTCGTTGGTATTGGCCACGATCAACAAGATCAGTTCCTTCTGTGATCCGCAGTCCATGATTAACAGCTATTGGAGTTGCCGCAGGTTTACACTGAAGAAGCCCAGTCTCTGTGATGAGATCGAGGGTATATTTCTTTTGATTGATGAATATACCCCGCCATGATCTGAGTACTTCAATGCCCAAAAAATATTTCAATTTCCCCAAATCCTTCATTTCAAACTCTTGGAACAAGTTCTTTCTTAGATTAGCAATCTCTTCTGGATTATTCCCAGTTAAAATCATATCATCTACATAGATGATCAAGCATGTCAGATGTTCGCCTCTTCGCTTGATAAACAAAGTATGGTCTGAATTGCTTTGCAGGTATCCAACCTTCTTCATAACTGATGTAAACCTCCCAAACCAAGCTCTCAGAGATTGTTTTAGACCGTATAAAGTCCTTTTAAGTCTGCAAACTTCATTTCTCCCAAATTCATGAGAAAACCCCGGTGGCGGAAGCATATAAACCTACTCCTTCAAATCACCATGAAGGAAGGCATTAGTAACATCGAACTGATGGAGTACCCAATCTTTTGAAGCAGCTATGGATAAGAGAGTTCTGATTGTGTTCATTTTAGCAACTGGAGAGAATGTCCTCCGCATAGTCAATTCCGTAAGTTTGGGTGTAGTCTTTAGCCACCAACCAAGCCTTGTATCTCTCAATTGAACCATCCGGCTTTCGTTTGATTGTGAACACCCATTAGCACCCAATAGGTATCTTCCCCTAAGGAAGTTGACATTTCTCATAGGTATTGGTTAGAGCCAAAGCACCAAGCTCTTTATGCATCACCTCCTTCCAATGAGGAATTTGTAAGGCCTCTATTTCAGAGGGTGGAACTTGTTCTGTATAAAGCGCCTTCTCATAGGCAGTGGCAGTCTCAGACAACTTTAGTTTGGCTACAGAGCCAATGGGATACCTGGAGCTACGACTATGCCGTTCAGGAGAATAGCATCGGGGAGGAATGCCTCTTGTGCTTCGAGGAGGTAAAACATATTGATTTTGAGGCTCAATCACTTCTGATGTTTCCGATTCAGGTTCAAGTTCAGGCTCAAGATGGATTTGTTCATCCTCTTCTGAGGATATCAGATGTTCAGGAGAACTTGGAGGCAGCACTTCAGGTGGAGTCTGTTCTATTGTTGCAGAGAGATGCTCATTTGGTATGTGTGTTCCTTGCAGATTAGGAGCATTTGGAAGAAAAAGCCAGCTTAGAGGGTCGCTAGTAGGTTCAGATTCACTCTCCCCCTGACCGCTAAGGTGGCTGCTAAAGAAAAATTCCATTTCAAGGAAATCTCAGTGGATAGTGGTGTTGATCTGACGGGTTTTAGGATTGTAGCATCGATATCCTTTCCTGTGCATTCCATAATCGACAAACACACACTTTTAAGCACATGGGCCAAATTTAGTGCGTTCGTGTTTTGGAATGTGGATAAAGACGGAACAACTGAAGATCCGTGGTTCAAGAGTGAGAGTGGAAGGAACGGAAGTGATGGAGGAAAGGTATTGGAGAGGAGTTTGTAGGTTAAGAATTTTGGTGGGTAACCTATTTAGGAGATAGACGCTAGTGGCAATAGCTTCAGGCCATAGAGAGGAAGGAACATTAGATTCTAGCATCATGGCACAAGTCATTTCTAGAATCCTATTATTTCTTTCTACGACGCTATTTTGTTCAGGAGTATAAGGACATGACGTTTGGTGTAAGATACCTTATTGTTGACAAAAATTTAGCATAGAAGAGTTAATGAATTCACCGCTATTATCGGAGCGGAGAATTTGAATGTTTTTGTGAAATTGGGTTTGAATCATTGTATAAAACTAAGTAAATTTTTCAAAAACTTGAAATTTTGTTTCTAAAAAATATATCCAGGTCATTCGGGAGCAATCATCCACAAAGAGTATAAAATACTTAAATCGAAGACCTCTTAAGACAGGGGCGGGACCCCACACATCAGAATGAATCAACGAAAAAATAGAGTCAGCACGTTTTTGTTTTGATTTAAAAGAACGCCTATGACTTTAGGCTAAAATGCAAGAATCACATGAAATAACAAAATTTTAACTAGACTAGAGAAGAGCAATTTTAAATAACTAATAGATGGGTGTCCTAACCGTCTACGCCACAACCACATTTTATGATTCGTAGAACCTTGGGTAAGCAACACAGTACCATTTTGAGCTATCTCATCCAGACAATACAGTCCAAGCCTTTCAGTGCCACGCCCAATAATCTCCTTCGTCCTGATATCTTGCAAAATACAGAAGAACAGATTTATAAGGAGAGTGCAATTTAATTCCCTTGTTACATGGCTAATAGAAAGCATTTATGAGATAGCGAGGGAACAAAAAGACAATTTGAAAGACGCAAGATAGGTGAAATTTGTATAGTGCCAGCTCCTTCAACAGGTATAAGAGCTCCACTAGCTGTTTTGATATGTGTTTTGGTTGATTTGGTAAGGTTTAAAAAATCAGATCGACAAAAAGACATTGTGTCTGTAGCACCACAATCAAATATCCAACCTCGATTAGATGAATGCAAGGTATTATAAGATTGTGTGTGATTGCATAAGGATGAGGGGTACGAATTTAAAATATGAGACGTGTGAGAGGGTATTTTCGGAATAAAATGATTAAGCCTTAAAATAGGGTTTGGTTTAGAACCAAACCCTTTACCTCTCGTCGACACCGCCGAATACCCCTCTGCCTCTGCTACCTCTCCATTCTGGCTAATCGTTTGCACCGCCCCTCCAAATCCGCCGCCGCCGCCGCCTCCCACAGCGGTACCTTGCCCGGCAATTGAAGAGCTGTCATGCGGCTCACGCCTGTGCTCCGTTCTCTTGCCGGGTTCAACACTGACTGCTTCAACCCCGACCGCAATCTTCCCTTTTCCGGCGGATTTATGGCCATCCTCACACCATTCCGGGTAACCCATGAGTTGGAAGCATTGTTCATTTGTGTGCTTTCGCATCCCGCTGTGAGCGCATACCAATTTCGATTTATCGATCTTTGTTCGTGGTGGTGGATTTAGCCGGCTATGTTCGCCCTTCCCCTTCACGATGAATCCTGTCCCGATTTGGGACTCAGGTCCCTGGGTGACTACCATCTGTTGTATCTGCATACGGGTAGTTTCCCGTCAGACTCTGGAAAAAGCTGCCTCCGGTGAAGGTAAGGCTGATTCTTTGAGAATATCTCGTCTAATTCCATCTAGCTTACCATCGAGACCAAAGAGAAATTGGAACAGTCTCCTCTGTTCGATGATTCGCTGGTAAAGTTCAATTCCTTTGGAACAACAATCTAGAGGGTTTGGATTTCTCTGATCAATATTGAGCCATATACTCGTTAGATCGGACCAGTAGGATTCAACACTTTGATCACCTTGTTTTACTGTGTTAGCACGAACCTCCAAGTCATAGATTTGAAGAGGGTCAGAAGTCGTACCATAAGTCACTGCTAAACTGTCCTAGATGGCTTTAGCGGTCTGATGTTGAGTGAGCCGAGTCATAAGTTTAGTCTCCATGTTTTGGAGAAGCCAATAAAACACAATCAAATCATCTTCTTCCCACTGTAGAAAGCCTGTTTCGCCTCGTTTGGGTGGACGAGGGTCTCCTGTGATATGTTTGGTCTTTCCCCTTCCTCCGATTTCCACCTTCATTAACCTAGACCAAATTGGATAGTTATTTTCATCCAATTTGAGCCCAAGATTAACATTTTCTGTGGTTTTGATAACATTTTTTCCGTTGGTTTCTGACATAGCTTGTTTTGCAGGGGAAATTGAGGAAGGTAAGAATTGGTTGTTGCCTTGATCTAGTCAGGGCTGAGATTAGGTATATGGAACGATGATGATGGTAAAATCTGAGTTCCTTGGTTTGACTTGATATTGAATGGGTTTGGGTTTTTGTAGGCTATGATGAATATATTCTGAGCCTAATTTTGATTTGATTTTCTGGATCACCAGAGCCAGGATGTTAGTCCTGCTCTGATTCCATGTTATAAAGAGGTATCGACATTGTAGGATAAAGGTTGAGAGAACTTCATTTTCTTTCTTGTACATAATTGTGTTACATGGTCCTCTCTTAAAGAGAGATGATGAGGAATAAATAAGGAAAGAAACAAATTAAAAGAATACAAGATCAATCTTATACTAAATTGATTCGGTTTATTTTGAGTTTAAATCTTTCCTTAATCTTCTCTGATCTCCTTCATCTTTGATTGATTCTTCCAACAAGAACCTCAAAAATACTTACGAAAATAGAACATTTTTGTTGTCTTGCATATATCTGCGAGGATATTATACATTTATTCTAGTGGTAGTTTAGAGGTGTGAATCGGGTCAAATCGATTAGATTTTCATTCAATTTTATTAGATTGAAGGTTAATTAGTTTGGATTAATTTAGGTTGAAAATTTTCAAGCTAAAAAATATTGATCATAACCTTAACCTCACTCATCATGCCAACGAATCTATAAATTAATTTTTTATATTTTGATAATCAAATATTTTTTTTCTCTCTTTTAATATTTTAAATAATAAAAAATAAACAAATTAAAATAGTACTTCTCTCCTATGAAAAATCCAAAACACATAACAATATTTATGTATTGATAAATCTAAATATTAAAACAATATTATTTTTTTTGCTATATTTGAATATATTTTAACTTTATTGTTAAATAAACTTAACTATATATTGAATACTACTATTAGAACTAAATACAATTGTATAACTTGAAACTTAATTAAGAATTATGATACTAAATATTAGAAGTATAAAAAAATATGATAAAAAAAAATTAATCAAATCAATCAGGCAACCCGTAACATTTTAGGATTAGCCCATAATTAGGGCTATAAATGAGTCAAACTGTTCGTGAGCTACTCGGATCTCGACTCGATAAAAGCTCGTTCGAATTTATTTTGAGAAGCTCGTTTATTAAACGAACCAAACTTGAGCATCATAGTATTCGACTCGTAAGCTCGTGAGCAAGCTCGTTAGCTAAAATTAGTAAGAAATATAAAATAATTAATTTTATAAAAGTAATATCTTTCATAATTTAAGGGTAACAATAATGATAAATCTTTCTAATAATGATAAGATTTAGAATTTGAGCATGAATATAGTATTAATTTACAGATAAATAACTTTTTCTTTCAAAATAATAATGGATATTTTAAATATATTCCATATTTAGAGAGTTCTTTTAGGCTCGATTAAAGCTCGATAAAGTTCGTGAACTTCAAAATGTTCGACAAAAAAGCTCGAAGCTCGACTCGATACTAAACGAGTCAAATTTGAGCACGGCACTACTCGGCTCGACTCGGTTCGATTACACCCCTACCCATAATATTGATATCTACACTTAAATATACACATAAAACAAAATAATTAATATCAAAATACAATGTTATGGGTCAAAACTCACAAATCACCCATTTTGGTAAAGAAATGAAGTTGGGATAATAATTTTGAAATCTCTTATTTAAAGATTTATATATATATGAAATCTTTATTATTAATTTGATTTGCTGCCAAGCTATCGATTTTGTCTTCCAAGACTCTTCTATTTCTATATATTATAAACTACTCCTCTCAGGCAGGCAAGAAAACAAACGCAAAATCTTATCTTTCCACCCCAAAAAGAAACAAGAAAATGTCTACTCCAAAATATTTGCAGCAGGAAGAATCATTAGCCCCGGAATGGAAGGAGTTGATCTTAAACTTACCCACACGAAATGGGTGGGTGGCATCCAATCTGTATCAATACCAAGGCTTCTGGCATGCTGCCGGCTACCTTCAAGGCGTTATTTCATGTCAGAAGCATTTCAAAGCACAAGATTCCGATGTCCTCCTCGTTACATCTCCCAAATCCGGCACCACTTGGTTGAAAGCAATCGTGTTCGCCTTAATGAATCGAAAACGGCACCCCATCGCCGCCCACAACCACCCTCTTCTCTCCCACAACCCTCACGATCTTGTCCCCTTCTTAGAGATCAAGCTCTACTCCCACAACCAAACCCCCGACTTAGCCTCCTTCCCTTCTCCAAGGCTGTTCGCCACTCACATGCCCTACGTCTCTCTACCGGACTCCCTGAAAAACAGCAAGCTCCTATACCTCTGCAGGAACCCCAAGGATACCTTCGTTTCTCTCTGGCATTTCACCAACAAGTTGAGGACTCAGGAAATGGGAGCCAACGAAATCGGGGAGGCGTTGGAGAAGTTCTACAATGGTGTCAGCCTTTACGGGCCGTTTTGGGATCATGTTGTGGAGTATTGGAAGGTGAGCGCCGAGAAACCTGAGACGGCCATGTTCTTGAGATTTGAGGATATGAAGGAGCATCCTCAGCTGCATTTGCGGCGCGTGGCGGAGTTCTTGGATTGCCCCTTCACTGCAGATGAAGAGGAGTCGGGATTGGTTGACCAGATCTTGAAGCTGTGCAGCTTCGATCATCTGAGCAGCCTGGAAGTGAACCGGAGTGGGAAATTATCATCGGGTGTGGAGAATAGTTCTTTCTTCCGCCGCGGCGAGGTGGGAGACTGGAGCAACTATTTATCTGCAAAGATGGTGCAGAAACTCGATCAGATTACGAGGGAGAAGCTGTCCGGAACGGGATTGGAGCTGTTCTGATCTTAAACAGAATATTAAACCCATGATTATCAGCGGATCATGTTTTCCGGCAGAGGCGGATCTACACAGGATTTTTTTTTTTCATTTTTATAGTATTGTGATCTTGTATTTTCTCGAAAAGCATAAAGAAGAAATGGATTAAAATATGAAAAAGAATATGATACGAAGGATTAAAGTTAAATGTTTGAAAAAAAAAATCCTCAAACTATTTTTAGATTTTGCTATGAAATCTTTTTGTATTAACAGAAAAATGCAGTATTGTACAAATTGTGCTTGGGCCCATGACTCAAAAATCATGAGTTGTCATACATTTTAAAATTATTCAATGTGTAGGCAATTGATTGTACCGGTTAGGCGGTCGATAAAGGGTAATTTATAAATATATTTTTTTAACAAATAATATGTAACGCCCCCAACTGACCTTCCCAATTTGAGGTCGCGTCATATTGATGTTTCAGATTTTGTCAAACATTGACCAAGTAATTAAATAAGCGGAAGATTTAAATAGATATAAAAGTTATTCAGAAACAAAAGGGATTGTACTTCGAGTCAAGTTTAAAAGAACAATATTCCAAAACATTTTAACATTCGGAAAAGGGAAGGATAAATCAGAGAGTGTAGCAGCGTGTGTGTAACGTGGCGGAGATATGCATATGAAGATGCATATCTCAGGATCTATGAGTTTTCAAAATACTTCACATCGCCTGTTTACACCCCAGCTCGCCAATCCTTGCTGCTCAACCTGCGTATTTTAGAAATAATACGAGGGGCTGAGTACTAATGTACCCAATGAGAAACATGCCCGAAAACATACATTATATATGAGAAATGCTATGCAACTCACACAAATAGACACGTGGTTTTGTTGAAAAGAATCGTGTTATCTAAAACATTTTACTTTGCACGTGCTATTTTACATGATATCATATCTGTTTCAGTGTTGTAACTGGAAGTTGGCTAACTTCCAAGTTACGATGATCAGTTAGGAATGCATAGCACACTCAACCTACTGTCATCAAAGTGCACTAGACTCAAAAATCCATTTTGAGACCCGATCGTTTAAACATAAATCACCGGATCCAAACACCAAAGGACACTCCGCCTCATTCCAACAAACACATGGGAATAGTTCACCATATTCAATATCAAAGGGGCTTCCAACCATGTTCACTAAATGAGTTCTAGCGCAGTTATGGGAACCTGGTTCTAAACTCATTAGCTATACTCTCTGTCGATAGGAATCGACAGAGAACAGATACAATAGCACAAAAACTTGCATAGCAGTCTCAGTTAAAAACAAAATAGTTTTAACACATTTTGAAAAGGAAACACGCATTTGATTTTACTGAAATAGTTTCCCACCTTCTGTTTGGCTTAAAGTATAGATGTTGTTCCGCTAGTGTGAGCTCAACTGATCCTCGCTTTCAAACTCCTACAATCATAAGGTCGTAAGTTAGGACGAACGATCTAGGACAAGAGTTATCTCAATCATAATACGATTCATGCTTCTAATCTTGAATTAACCATAAACAATTAAGATTCGAAAGGAGTAAGATTGGATAAGTAAATTGAATTCTCGCATGTATGAGCTCTGTGTCGACCGACATGGATCTGTGTCGGTCGACACAACCCTTGTCGACATTGTATATCGAATCGACAGTCCCCCTGTCGACAAAACTCTATCGACCAACCCTATCGATCGACATGTCCCCTGTCGATCGATAGGAGTGGCTCGATATGCCCCTCTGTCTAAATCCTGTCGGTCGACACACCTCTTATCGATCGACAAGAGTGTGTCAAATAGCTCCCTTGGTTGGCATCCCTGTCGGTCGAAACAAATCCTGTCGATCGACAGAAATGCTCGACAGATCTTCCTCGACAACAGCTATGTCGATCGAAATACATCTTGTCGACCGACAGGATGTTCGATCGACTACATTTCAACCAAGGCCTCCGTGTCAATCGACAACATTCCTGTCGATCGACATGAGTCATCTTCCTCGCGGGTTCTTCACGGCTGAACATGCAACCTTCGGTAACTCACTGGATTCAACTCCGATCGTACATACAATGCTATATTCCGATTCCCCAGGCCACAAGGAACACAAATATACCCTGAAATGTGGAAAAACACGCAGAAATGGAAGAAATCGAAGGCTCACCAGAATGAACTTTCTCTCCGACGAAGGCGAGGATTCCGGCAAGGAAACTCGTGTTTCAGGGTGTCCAAACGCTCTCCACACGATGGAGAACACAAATCTATCAATAAAACACGAATTCATGGCCAAACAAGGGAGAATCAAACAACTAAACCCAAATGTTGAATTTAAGACCCACCTTACCTTCTCTCTACAATATCTCGGTCGTTTCTCCACTTCACGGCGCCCACCTTATATCAATACGAAGCTCGTGGAATAGGCTACACGTTGGTGGTGGTGGCTTGGTCGGGGGTCGCCGGAGTTGGCCGAAAATTGGCCGGAAAGTCGACGAGTTTGAGGGTGGGTTTTTCTCTCACTCTCTCTCTCTAAGATAGCATAAGTGTTGGGATTATATACTGAAAGCATATATGATTAAGTGTTTTGTACACTGGTCTTCATATATGTTGCCACAACAATACTCGATGTCTGATAGAACAAACATACAACGAACCATAATATCCTATTATCTCACCTATAGGGATGATCATATGGTGTGTAGGAGATCACAGAGGATCATATGAATCGTTTAACCTAGCGAGATATAAATAGTATCACAGCTGAGACGGTCCCTGGATAGGCTGTTGGTCTAAGCAGCGGCACATCGGTTCATAAGTGGGCTTATCCTAGCTACTTGATGTGTCGGTACATATTTATGTATTAATGGGATCAACAGTGGGATGTGCCATTCTCATTGACATATGAATGAGCCAGATCCCTAACATACTTCCTATTATCTTAAATCTAACTGAAGGATAAGGGGCACACACAGATTGACCACACTTTGATTTACCATGGTGGCGAGTCTTACATGTACTCTTATACCCGTATTTTGGGTGTTGGCAATTTGTGTGTGGCCTGCTTAGTCTGGACGTTTAGGTAAGCATATCCGTTTCAGGATGGTGACATTCCCTGAGGAGCTCACAAGGTTCATTATGCTAAACCCTGCAGGTTGAATTATTTAATTCAGGCATAAGTGAAATAGGGTGAGTGGCATTACTCAGGAAATAAGAGATTAATTAATGAATGTCTATAACCTTAAATATGTGGATCATGTTAGTTTGGTGCAACCCGTTCCTAATAACTTAGTAATAAAGGGGCGAGTCAGCATTGTTACCGTGATGAAGGTTAAAACAATATTTTATTAATTAATTATGTTCTAGGTTGAACAAGGAAGGATTAATTAATAAAGAGGGCCCACTTTATTATTTGCATCTGATCCCTGATTTTGCCCATTAATTGCTCACAGCCCATTAGGGTTAGGTTTTCTCAAAACCCTAACACTATATAAGGCCTTCTCTCCATCAGATCAAGTTAGATTTTTCAGTATAATCAATAAAAGGAGAGAGAGTGGTGGTAGCTATCTGAGGGAGGAAATTGATTGATTTCTCCGGATCTCGGATTCAACTTGGTAGGTAATCCTCACCAGATTTCCAAGGAGCAAGGGAACAGATCAGAAGATCAGATCTGTAGGAACCACTGTCCATCACCGGCATTCTATCTCAGATCTAAGGTTATTACATCGTTGTTGGCTCCGATCTAGATCTGTAGATCAAACGGTGAAATCAGGTATTCTCTAATCCATCCTCTGCAATTAATTTTGTAGGAGCATGCATAGGTTAGCATGGTTTATTTAATTGAAATTTATTCCTGGTATCCTAAGAATGATCCTTGGCAAGAAATTCATAATGGCAACTCGTGTTGTCCATCGTAGACTCAAACCCTACAATTAGTATCAGAGCCAAGTTGATGTTCTCAGGCTCTATCTTGGATAAATTGAAATTAAATGAATATGTATGTTCATGGATAGATTTAATTTGTCGTGGATGTTTTGTTCTCGTGGCCTTCTTGTTTTTGGATCTGTTTTTCACCACGAGAGAATCCGTGGTTAGATTTGATAGGAAAATCATGTAATAGATTTAGATCTATTTTTTTGTATTTTCTTTATTTTTCAAATCTGTAAAATTGAGATCCAGAAGAACGAGAAATGAAGAACGATGAACGAAGAAGACGACATGTTTAGGGTTCAGCCCTTCCCCACCAGATCTCGCCGGCGGCAACAACGGCGGCGGCGGGCAGGCACTCTGCCTGCGGCTGGGCCGCGCCCAGTTTTTCTTGGCTGCTGCGCGCGTTTTTGGCGAAGCCCCAGGTCCGACAAGCCGCGCGCCTTCTGCGGACGGCGGTGCAGGCTGGACGACGCGCGGGCTCGCGGCACACGCGACAAGCGGGTGGCGGCGGCGGGGGGGCTTCTCCTTACGGCTGGGCCGCGCCTGCTTCTCCTTCCCGTCACATCTTGACGCAGACAACCGCCGGTGCTGCGCGTGGGCTGTGGCCTATGTGACGGCGACGGGGAGCGTGGGTCTGCAAGCAGCGACGGTGGAAGTCGCAGTGGCGGAGCAGCGGGGGTCGCGCGTGGCTGCATGCGGCGGTGGCCTTGCGCAGCAATGGCTCCGAGCAGTGGCCCTGCTGCTTCTCGCATTCGCACACGCCGGAGATGGCGACGGCCGGTGCAGCAGACAGTCTGGCGGTGGGACTGAGCGTGGGCGATAGGCTGGATGCGAGTTCCGGCCGCAGGCGGCGGCCGGAAAGTCGGCTGGCGGCAGCTGCAAGGAGGGTGGCGGCTAGGGTTTGCAAAACCTAGGGTTTCCAAGCCCAGGCCGGAAATCGGGCCTCTCAGCCCGGAGGCGGCCTACTGTTCTGAAATTAGGGTTTGCACTCCCTTTGGGCATGAAACCCTAATTTGAAGCCCAATTGTTGTTGATGCAGTTCAAATCAGATTTCAAATGATACGGAGGCCCTGTTTGAAGATTCGTATTGAGAATTAAATCTTGTAATAGTTAGATTTAATTATTTTTCAGTTGTAATCTCATCTGAGGGGCCACGAGAATTTATTTGTTTATTTATTTATTCTCGTATTGATGTGATTTATTATTTGTGCACTAGTAAATAATAGGAAGCATGATTATTTGCTTTAGTTATTTACTGTTATAAGCATGTTGCAATTTATTTTTTGAGCATGTCTTATGTGATTTATTTTATGTTTTAAATTGTGACTGTAAATTCCGGGATCATATTAATTTATGATGGAATTTTGGGTGTGACATAATTTATGAAAACATAAAATAATGTGTGCGCATGAAACCTCTCATTGGAAGTGGGGTATCTCGAACCGTAAACGTCTGCTTGGGCAGCTTGCGTTAGAGGTCCCTCACCAGTTCCAGTGCGATGAGGTTTCCAAATAAAACACTTATTTTAAGATGAGAAGTGGGAACCTCTGAGCAAACGTCTGCTGGGGCAGCTTGCATTGAGACAACTTTCACTGGTCTCTAAGATTAATCTAAGTGGGATAACAAAGGATGTTAAGGGCAGGACGCATGGGTCTAGTACGTATGTTGAATCGCCTTTTTAATATCCGGAGTTAGGCTTGTGGTTACTTTGGCTTAGATGTTGCCTGGAGTATAACTCTTTTGAGATGTCCCTGCTCCGGATAGGTGAACATGGTCTTGAGATTCCAATATTAATTTCTTTTGCTTAAGATACCTGGCATGTTAAGAAATTAAAGGATCATTTTGGTCTGGTTGAGCGTTTGCTGTAAACGTCTGCTGGGGCAGCTTGCAGTGAATTAGCTTGGGCAATTGGAGGAAGCAAATTGCATTGTTTTATCTAAAGGTTCTATGCATTTTTGTTTCAATTGTTCGTAGTATGTGCTTACTTTAATTCACTTATTTGTTTTCAGATATGTCTATGAATAATGTCATTAATATCCTCGCTCAAAATCCTCTCAATGGTCCGAATTTCCTTGAATGGTAACGTAATTTGGATTATATCCTTGTTGCGGAAGAACACAAGTTTGTCCTTACTGATCCTTGTCCGCCAATCCCAGCTGCTGATGCTACTGTCGAGCAGCAGCAGTCTTACAATAAGTGGATCAAGTCTAACAATGTAGTGAAATGCTACATGATGACCACTATGAGTAAGGTACTGCAGCTGCAGAATCAGCATTATGATAAGGCCTGTAAGATTATGGATACTCTAGCAGCGACTTATGGGTAGACGGACAGAACTGTCAGATTCAATCTCATGAAGGAGATTGTGAGTAAGAAAATGTCTGAAGGCAGTTCAGTGAGAGAGCACGTAGTTGCCATGACTCACCTCATGGATGAACTAACGTTGCATGGTGGTGGTATTGATGGGGAAGCCCGAGTCGATATCATACTAAACTCTCTTCCCAAGTCTTTTGAAAACTTCAGGTTGAATGCTGTGATGAACAAGAAGGAGTATACTCTTAATGAGTTACTCAATGACTTGATGGCAGCACAGTCCCTGATGGAACCCGAAAAAGTAGTTTTAGTTTCTTCCGGTAGCCGGTCTGCTGCTCCTAAACGAGCAAACACTAAGAGAGTGGCTAGGAACAAAAATAAGAAAACTGCTGGTGGGAACAATGGAGTTTTTGCTCCAAAGAAAAAGGTTGGGAAAGTCAAAGGAAAGGGCAAGTGTTACCGCTGTGGCAAGATAGGACACTGGAGAGCAAATTGTCCAGGTGTTAACACCAACGGACAAGGTACGTCATCATTTACATGTTTAGTATCAGTTTTCTACTCCTTGTGAGTAGTGGTTACTGTGAGTACTAATCATGTTTTGGCTGCACTATGCAGGGAATCAAGCTGATGATGCTTGAGGATGATGGGATTACCAACTCCAAGGAAGATGCTAGAGATCTTCTCAAGCTGTTGGAGTTATTTGCTTTAAGTTTATGTTAAACAATGTTTTTATTCAAGATCTTTTGAAGAGATATTGGTTTTGTTTTGATAAACAATTTTCATCTATGGATTATCAGTTATTCTGATAGAGTTTTTCTATCATGATGAATAACAGTGTTTTCTATTATGAATGATTGTATCTTCATTACTTGATTACATAAACTATCAGTGTTCTAAGGTATAATTTAAAGAATCTCTATAGAGATAGGTTACATCAGTCTAAGTAGTTTTAAGTAATTCATGGAATTATAGATTCAATCCAGGTATTCCTAAGAATGGTACTTATGACAACTACTTAGAGGTATAAGATGTTAACCAAGGTCTTTTAATAGGCGAGTATATCTATAGATTATTTCGTGTTTGCTCTGGTTTGCTGGTTTGAGTCTACTTCCGCAGTTGCCTTAACAGGCATTGATACTGTAATCATTTAAGATTTGGATATGTTTATCTAATTCACTACAAGTCTTAGTCTCTTGCTTTAATCAAGAGCGTTCAAGACTAAGGTGGAGAATGAGTTAAACAAGACCGTAAAAACATTATGGTTCATTCATAATGGTATATCTTAAGTGATGAGGTTTTACAGTATCTGACAGAGCAAAGGGATTGCATCCCAGTTAACTACACCTATTATTCCTCGATTGGGATAATGTAGGTAAAACGAAATAAGATTCTTTAAAAGTTTAAAAGTTATGCAAGCTTTGCCAAATTTTTATTTTTGGGAAGAGCGCCGAAAGCAGTTGTATGTTTGCTTAATCTAATGTCTTCTAAATCAGTTCCAATTACCCTAGCAGACCTTGACTCTGTCAAAAGGGCAATGATGGGTAATTTGGCTGTTAAGCTGTATAGGAAACTGATTGGTTGGAAGAAAGGTTTAAGCTAGTACTGCTTTGTGGGCTATTCCAGGAAAACGATATGGTTGCTTTGTATATCCTAGATAAGCAAGTTGTATGGGATGAAACCATGAATCCAAATGTGAGTTTGTTCTCTAACGTTTTAGAGAAGACAATTCAAATCCATCAGGAAATACCCCGTGGCATATTGAGCATACCTTGGAAGGTATGGTACCACTTGTACGATCACCTGTGTAAGGTGATAAACCACAAATTAATGCACCATTAACCGACAACATAAAGGAGCATCGTTGCAGTGGGAGGTTGCCTTAACAGGCTTAATGGTACTAGTTCGAGGAAACAGTCTCTGGACTTGTTCCCAGCTAAACGAACAACATCGTACTCATCCCTTAAAGCGCAACGAAGGTGTTAAGACAAATGATGCAATTTAATGACGTCAAGTCATGAATTCAGAAATGAATCAGTAAAAGTTATGGTTGTATATCAGGATCAGTGATTGCCAAATAGCTTACCAGCTATAAGTAACTGATTGATATACAAGGAAAGAAACTCTCGAATGGTAACCTAGTATATTCGAATATCTAGGTTAGTGAGCAAGGTATGTTTCACAACAGGACTTTCTCACTGGTTGCAGCTGTTAAACCCATTCGAATTCTTTTAACCATAACAGCACATATGAATCTAAATATCTGGAAGATAGATGACGTCATTCGTATTTTATAAGCGGGTACCTTGATAAATGGTGACGACATCTGTATGCAACAACCAGATAAGTTATGTGCAAAGCATCATGTCTGGAAGCCAAGGTAGTTCAAGTATGAACTTAAAGGAACTTCTAGGTCATGTAACAGACATTTCGATATTGTCTATCGAGAATGATAGTTTCATGTACCAGTTATGTGTCAGCGGAAGCGTGGTTTTCCTTGCATATTATGTAGATGGTATTTTCACATTCGGAAATGGTGTGGAGATATTGTCAGGCATAAAGGATGGTTATCCGAACAGTTTCAGAAGTAGGACTTATGAGATTTTGGAACATCTTTTGAATTAAAATCTTGTGTGGTCACAAGAAAAAGGATGTTCAGGTATCTCGAGTCGCTTAAATTGATTCTGTGGTGTATCGTTCATAGCAAGAAATATTTTTATCTTTCTATATTGTAAATGAACGAAGTTAGATATCTGTTATGCTATAAGCATGTTAAACAGATATCAGTTCAATTCTGGATAGGCTTGTTGGTAAATGAATGAGCCTTGTGAGTTGAATGGCATTGGATATCCTGAAGGATCATAAGGAAAGGAAATCGACCTCTAACTATGTGTTGGCCTTGGAGGAGGAGTTATAGGAATCTAACACAAAAGTGTGTTGTGGATTCCGGTATGAAGGCTGAGTTTTTGTCAGCTTCATTAGCTTCGCAAGAAGCAGTATAGCTCCAATGCCATCCTCTAGAGGTGTGTGTTCTGAGTTTGCCTAATTAAATCACAAGGAATTGTGATTATGTTGGTGCAATGACAAACTCAAAGGAACCCAAGACTCACAAGGTGGTGAAACAAATAGGATGTGTGGAATCACATCATACGAGAAATCGTGACAAGAGGTGACGTGAATGCAGTGGGAGTGATTGACAGTATAGACACACTTAATACTTTGGTAAAGCAATGGTATTATGCTTTAAGTATAAGTGGGAGATTGTTGGGATTATATACTGAAAGCATATATGATTAAGTGTTTTGTACACTGGTCTTCATATATGTTGCCGCAACAATACTCACTGTCTGATAGAACAAACATACAACGAATAATAATATCCTATTATCTCGCCTATAGGGATGATCATTTGGTGTGTAGGAGATCACAGAGGATCATATGAAACGTTTGACCTAGCGAGATATAAACAGTATAATAGCTGAGACGGTCCCTGGATAGGCTGTCGGTCTAAGCTGTGGCACATCGGTTCATAAGTGGGCTTATCCTAGCTACTTGATGTGTCGGTACATGGTTATGTATTGATGGGATCAACAGTGGGATGTGCCATTCTCATTGACATATGAATGAGCCAGATCCCTAACATACTTCCTATGATCTTAAACCTAACTGAAGGATAAGGGGCACACACAGATTGACCACACTTTGATTTACCATGATGGCGAGTCTTACATGTACTCTTATACCCGTATTTTGGGTGTTGGCAATTTGTGTGTGGCCTGCTTAGTCTGGACGTTTAGGTAAGCATATCCGTTTCAGGATGGTGACATTCCTTGAGGAGCTCACAAGGTTCATTATGCTAAACCCTGCAGGTTGAATTATTTAATTCAGGCATAAGTGAAAAAGGGTGAGTGGCATTACTCAGGAAATAAGAGTTTAATTAATTATGGCTGATTGTCATAAGCCAAATTAATTAATGAATGTCTATAACCTTAAATATGTGGATCATGTTAGTTTGGTGCAACCCGTTCCTAATAACGTGGTAATAAAGGAGGCGAGTCAGCATTGTTACCGTGGTGAAGGTTAAAAAAATATTTTATTAATTAATTATGTTCTGGGTTGAACAAGGAAGGATTAATTAATAAAGAGGGCCCACTTTATTATTTGCATCTGATCCCTGGTCTGGCCCATTAATTGCTCACAGCCCATTAGGGTTAGGGTTTCTCAAAACCCTAACACTATATATAGGCCTTCTCTCTATCAGATCATTAAGTTGTGATAACTAGGGTTTCAGTATATTGAAAAGTGAGAGAGAGTGGTGGCGGCTATCTGAGGGAGAAACTGATCGATTTCTCCGGATCTCGGATTCAACTTGGTGGACAATTCTCACCAGATTTCCAAGGAGCAAGGGAACAGATCAGAAGATCAGATCTGTAGGAACCACTGTCCATCACCGGCGTTCTATCTCAGATCAAAGGTTATTTCATCAATGTTGGCTCCGATCTAGATCTGTAGATCAAACGGTGAAATCAGGTATTCTCTAATCCATCATCTGCAATTAATTTTGTAGGAGCATGCATAGGTTCGCATGGTTTATTTAATTGAAATTTATTCCTGGTATCCTAAGAACGATCCTTGGCAAGAAATTCATAATGGCAACTCGTGTTGTCCATCGTAGACTCAAACCCTACAATTGGTATCAGAGCCAGGTTGATGTTCTTAGGCTCTATCTTGGATAAATTGAAATTAAATAAATATGTATGTTCATGGATGGATTTAATTTGTCGTGGATGTTTTGTTCTCGTGGCTTTCTCATTTTTTAGATCTGTTTTTCACCAAGAGAAAATTCGTGGTTAGATTTGATAGGAAAATCATTTAATAGATTTAGATCTATTTTTTTGTATTTTCTTTATTTTTTAAATCTGTAAAATTGTGATCCGGAAGAACGAGAAATGAAGAACGATGAACGAAGAAGACGACATGTTTAGGGTTCAGCCCTTCCCCATCAGAAGCTGCCGACGGCGGCGACCTCGGTGGCAGCAGCGGGTGGCGGCGGCGGGCAGGCACTCTGCCTGCGTCTCGACCGCGCCCAGTTTTTCTTGGCTGCTGCACGCGTTTCCGGCGGAGCCCCAGGTCCGGCAAGCCGCGCGCCTCCTGCGGGCGGCAGTGCAGGCTGGACGACGCACGGGCTCGCGGCACACGCGACAAGAGGGTGGCGGCGGCGGGGGGGGCTTCTTCTCGCGGCTGGGCCGCGCCTGCTTCTCCTTCCCGTCACATCTTGATGCAGACAACCGTCGGTGCTGCGTGTAGGCTGTGGCCTGTGTGACGGTGACGGGGAGCGTGGGTCTGCAAGCAGCGACGGTGGAAGTCGCAGTGGCGGAGCAGCAAGGGTCGCGCGCGGCAGTGGCCTTGCGCAGCAATGGCTACAAGCAGTGGCTGCGAGCAGTAGCCCTGCTGCTTCTCGCATTCGCACACGCCGGAGATGGCGACGGCCGGTGCAGCAGACAGTCTGGCAGTGGGGCTGAGCGTGGGCGATGGGCTGGACGCAGGTTCCGGCCGCAGGCGGCGGCCAGAAAGCCGGCTGGTGGCGGCTGCAAGGAGGGTGGCGGCTAGGGTTTGCAAAACCTAGGGTTTCCAAGCCTGGGCCGGAAATCGGGCTTCTCAGCTCAGAGGCGGCCCGCTGTTCTGAAATTAGGGTTTGGCACTCCCTATGGGCCTGAAACCCTAATTTGAAGCCCAATTGTTGTTGATGCAGTTCAAATCAGATTTCAAGTGATACGGAGGTCCAGTTTGAAGATCTGTACTGAGAATTAAATCTTGTAATAGTTAGATTTAATTAATTTTCAGTTGTAATCGCATCTGAGGGGCCACGAGAATTTATTTGTTTATTTATTTATTCTCGTATTGATGTGATTTATTATTTGCGCACTAGTAAATAATAGTAAGCATGATTATTTGCTTTAATTATTTACTGTTATAAGCATGTTGCAATTTAATTTTTGAGCATGTCTTATGTGATTTATTTACTGTTTTAAATTGTGTCTATAAATTCCGGGATCATATTAGTTTATGATGGAATTTTTGGGTGTGACATAATTTATGGCAACATAAAATAATGTGTGCGCATGAAACCTTTAGTATTAAAAATACTAAGCTAGATTTTGGTTCTTTTCTAACCAAGATCATTAGACCTCCACAAATACAACCTCTCATTGGAAGTGGGGCATCTCGAAGCGTAAACGTCTGCTTGGGCAGCTTGCGTTAGAGGTCCCTCACCAGTTCCAGTGCGATGAGGTTTCCAAATAAAATACTTATTTTAAGATGAGAAGTGGGAGCCTCTGAGCAAACGTCTGCTGTGGCAGCTTGCATTGAGACACCTTTCACTGGTCTCTAAGATTAATCTAAGTGGGATAACAAAGGATGTTAAGGGCAGGACGCATGGGTCTAGTACGTATGTCGAATCGCCTTTTTAATATCCGGAGTTAGGCTTGTGGTTACTTTGGCTTAGATGTTGCCTGGAGTATAACTCTTTTAAGATCTCCAATATTAATTTATTTTGCTTATGATACCTGGCATGTTAAGAAATTAAAGGATCATTTTGGTCTGGTTGAGCGTTTGCTGTAAACGTCTGTTGGGGTAGCTGGCAGTGAATTAGCTTGGGCAATTGGAGGAAGCAAATTGCATTGTTTTATCTAAAGGTTCTATGCATTTTTGTTTCAATTGTTCGTAGTATGTGCTTACTTTAATTCGCTTATTTGTTTTCAGATATGTCTATGAATAATGTCATTAATATCCTCGCTCAAAATCCTCTCAATGGTCCGAATTTCCTTGAATGGAAACGTAATTTGGATTATATCCTTGTTGCGGAAGAACACAAGTTTGTCCTTACTGATCCTTGTCCGCCAGTCCCAGCTGCTGATGCTACTGTCGAGCAACAGCAGTCTTACAATAAGTGGATCAAGTCTAACAATGTAGTGAAATGCTACATGATGACCACTATGAGTAAGGTACTGCAGCTGCAACATCAGCATCATGATAAGGCCTGTGAGATTATGGATAATCTAGCAGCGACTTATGGGGAGATGGACAGAACTGTCAGATTCAATCTCATGAAGGAGATTGTGAGTAAGAAAATGTCTGAAGGCAGTTCAATGAGAGAACACGTGGTTGACATGACCCACCTCATGGATGAACTAACGTTGCTGGTGGTGGTATTGATAGGGAAGCCCAAGTCGATATCATACTAAACTCTCTTCCCAAGTCTTTTGAAAACTTCAGGTTGAATGCTGCGATGAACAAGAAGGAGTATACTCTTAATGAGTTACTCAGTGACTTGATGGCAACGCAGTCCCTGATGGAACCCGAAAAAGTAGTTTTGGTTTCTTCCGGTAGCCGGTCTGCTGCTCCTAAACGAGCAAACACTAAGAGAGTGGCTAGGAACAAAAACAAGAAAACTGCTGGTGGGAACAATGGAGTTTTTGCTCCAAAGAAAAAGGCTGGGAAAGTCAAAGGAAAGGGCAAGTGTTTCCGATGTGGCAAGATAGGACACTAGAGAGCAAATTGTCCAGGTGTTAACAACAACGGACAAGGTACGTCATCATTTACATGTTTAGTATCAGTTTTCTACTCCTTGTGAGTAGTGGTTACTGTGAGTACTAATCATGTTTTGGCTGCACTATGCACGGAATCAAGCTGGTGATGCTTGAGGATGACGGGATTACCAACTCCAAGGAAGATGCTAGAGATCTTCTCAAGCTGTTGGAGTTATTTGCTTTAAGTTTATGTTAAACAATGTTTTTATTCAAGATCTTTTGAAGAGATATTGGTTTTGTTTTGATAAACAATTTTCATCTATGGATTATCAGTTATTCTGATAGAGTTTTTCTATCATGATGAATAACAGTGTTTTCTATTATGAATGATTGTATCTTCATTACTTGATTACATAAACTATCAGTGTTCTAAGGTATAATTTAAAGAATCTCTATAGAGATAGGTTACATCAGTCTAAGTAGTTTTAAGTAATTCATGGAATTATGGATTCAATCCAGGTATTCCTAAGAATGGTACTTATGACAACTACTTAGAGGTATAAGATGTTAACCAAGGTCTTTTAATAGGCGAGTATATCTATAGATTATTTCGTGTTTGCTCTGGTTTGCTGGTTTGAGTCCACTTCCGCAGTTGCCTTAACAGGCATTGATACTGTAATCATTTAAGATTTGGATATGTTTATCTAATTCACTACAAGTCTTAGTCTCTTTCTTTAATCAAGAGCGTTCAAGACTAAGGTGGAGAATGAGTTAAACAA
>JAPKLW010001800.1:0-77287 GCA_026898455.1 Plectranthus barbatus | reverse complement strand
ATTCAGAAATGAATCAGTAAAAGTTATGGTTGTATATCAGGATCAGTGATTGCCAAATAGCTTACCAGCTATAAGTAACTGATTGATATACAAGGAAGAAACTCTCGAATGGTAACCTAGTATATTCGAATATCTAGGTTAGTGAGCAAGGTATGTTTCACAACAGGACTTTCTCACTGGTTGCAGCTGTTAAACCCATTCGAATTCTTTTAACCATAACAGCACATATGAATCTAAATATCTGGAAGATAGATGATGTCATCTGTATTTTATAAGCGGGTACCTTGATTAAAGGTGACGACATCTGTATGCAACAACCAGATAAGATTATGTGCAAAGCATCATGTCTGGAAGCCAAGGTAGTTCAAATATGAACTTAAAGGAGCTTCTATGTCATGTAACAGACATTTCGATATTGTTTATCGAGAATGATAGTTTCATGTACCAGTTATGTGTCAGCGGAAGCGTGGTTTTCCTTGCATATTATGTAGATGGTATTTTCACATTCGAAAACGGTGTGGAGATATTGTCAGGCATAAATGATGGTTATCCGAACAGTTTCAGAAGTAGGACTTATGAGATTTTGGAACATCTTTTGAATTAAAGTCTTGTGTGGTCACAAGAAAAAGGATGTTCAGGTATCTCGAGTCGCTTAAATTGATTCTGTGGTGTATCGCAAGAAAGATTTTTATCTTTCTATATTGTAAATGAACGAAGTTAGATATCTGTTATGCTATAAGCATGTTAAACAGATATCAGTTCAATTCTGGATAGGCTTATTGGTTAATGAATGAGCCTTGTGAGTTGAATGGCATCGGATATCCAGGAGGATCATAAGGAAAGGAAATCGACCTCTAACTATGTGTTGGCCTTGGAGGAGGAGTTATAGGAATCTAGGATAGAAGTGTGTTGTGGATTCCGGTATGAAGGCTGATTTTTTGTCAGTTTCATTAGCTTCGCAAGAAGCAGTATAGCTCCGATGCCATCCTCTAGAGGTGTGTGTTCTGAGTTTGCCTAATTAAATCACAAGGAATTGTGATTATGTTGGTGCAATGACAAACTCAAAGGAACCCAAGACTCACAAGGTGGTGAAACACATAGGATGTGTGGAATCACATCATACGAGAAATCGTGACAAGAGGTGACGTGAATGCAGTGGGAGTGATTAACAGTATAGACACACTTAATACTTTGGTAAAGCAATGGTATTATGCTTTAAGTATAAGTGGGAGATTGTTGGGATTATATACTGAAAGCATATATGATTAAGTGTTTTGTACACTGGTCTTCATATATGTTGCCGCAACAATACTCGCTGTCTGATAGAACAAACATACAACGAACCATAATATCCTATTATCTCGCCTATAGGGATGATCATATGGTGTGTAGGAGATCACAGAGGATCATATGAATCATTTGACCTAGCGAGATATAAACAGTATCACAGCTGAGACGGTCCCTGGATAGGCTGTCGGTCTAAGCTGCGGCACATCGGTTCATAAGTGGGCTTATCCTAGCTACTTGATGTGTCGGTACATAGTTATATATTGATGGGATCAACAGTGGTATGTGCCATTCTCATTGACATATGAATGAGCCAGATCCCTAACATACTTCCTACGATCTTAAACCTAACTGAAGGATAAGGGGCACACACAGATTGACCACACTTTGATTTACCATGGTGGCGAGTCTTACATGTACTCTTATACCCGTATTTTGGGTGTTGGCAATTTGTGTGTGGCCTGCTTAGTCTGGACGTTTAGGTGAGCATATCCGTTTCAGGATGGTGACATTCCCTGAGGAGCTCACAAGGTTCATTATGCTAAACCCTGCAGGTTGAATTATTTAATTCAGGCATAAGTGAAAAAGGGTGAGTGGCATTACTCAGGAAATAAGAGATTAATTCATGAATGTCTATAACCTTAAATATGTGGATCATGTTAGTTTGGTGCAACCCGTTCCTAATAACGTGGTAATAAAGGGGCGAGTCAGCATTGTTACCGTGGTGAAAGTTAAAATAATGTTTTATTAATTAATTATGTTCTGGGTTGAACAAGGAAGGATTAATTAATAAAGAAGGCCCACTTTATTAATTGCATCTGATCCCTGGTCTGGCCCATTAATTGCTCACAGCCCATTAGGGTTTGGTTTTCTCAAAACCCTAACACTATATAAGGCCTTCTCTCCATCAGATCAAGTTAGATTTTTCTGTATAATCAGTAAAAGGAGAGAGAGTGGTGGCGGCTATCCGGAAGGGGAGAAACTTGATCGATTTCTCCGGATCTCGGATTCAACTTGGTAGATAATCCTCACCAGATTTCCAAGGAGCAAGGGAACAGATCAGAAGATCAGATCTGTAGGAACCACTGTCCATTGCCGGCGTTCCATCTCAGATCTAAGGTTATTTCATCGTTGTTGGCTCCGATCTAGATCTGTAGAACAAACGGTTAAATTTGGTATTCTCTAATCCATCCTCTGCAATTAATTTTGTAGGAGCATGCATAGGTTCGCATGGTTTATTTAATTGAAATTTATTCCTGGTATCCTAAGAACGATCCTTGGCAAGAAATTCATAATGGCAACTCGTGTTGTCCATCGTAGACTCAAACCCTACAATAAGGTGGAAAAAGTTTACCTTATTACTCTCCCTCTATATATATATCTCTTTCTAACATAATATATCTCATATGTATATAAACATATACATATAACTTAATTTCCATATAGTTTCCAATATAACTTCATAATTCAATCTTATTTCCCTCAAAATTTCCTTCTTCACATAATACATGATAAATCATATCATTTTCAAATAGACCATGGTAATTCTTTATTATATATAATTCTCTTTCAACCTCATAATAATAGTTAATCCTTAGTTTAACTCATGAAATAATTACACCAAAATTGGGAATAATTCACTTTATTAAACTTGAATCATTATTCATGGTCACATTACACACGGGGTGTTACATCCCATCACCCTTATAAAAATTTCATCCCCGAAATTTACAAAGTTTCGAAAAGCTCGGGATACTTCTCTTTCATCTTATCTTCCAGCTCCAGGTTGCTTCTTCACGCCCATGATGACTCCAAAGCACTTTCACGAGCGGAATTGACTTATTCCTGAGCTCTTGCATCTTACGATCTAATATAGCCTCTGGTCGTTCCTCGTACTGTAAATCTGGGCTCAAAACTATATCCTCTTGGCGTATCACGTGCTTAGGATCATACACGTACTTCATCAGCTGAGACACGTGAAACACATTATGAATATTACCCATGCTCGGGGGTAATGCTGATTTATACGCTACTGGACCAATGCGCTCCAAAATCTTATACGGTCCCACATAGCGCGGTCTCAGTTTACCTTTCACTCCAAAGCGTATCATTCCTCTGGAAGGCAAAACTTTGAGGAACACTTTGTCCCCCACTTTAAAACACAATTCAGTTCTCTTTGAGTCGGCATAGGACTTCTGCCTACTCTGTGCTTCCTTGATCCTTCCCTCTGATCTGCCGAACAATTTCAATCATCTCATTTACTGCGTCCGGACCAATGACTTTCCGCTCTCCAACTTCATCCCAATAAAGAGGTGAGCGACACTTCTTCCCATACAGAGCTTCATAGGGAGCCATTCCGATTGTTGCTTGATAACTGTTATTATAAGCAAATTCAATTAAAGGCAAAATCAGCTCCCAACTGCCTCCTCAATCTAGAACCACTGTTCTCAGCATGTCTTCTAGAGTCTGGATGGTCCTCTTGGATTGTCCATCTGATTGAGGATGAAACGCCGTACTGAAATTCAGGCGAGTCCACATCTCCTGTTGTAAGCTCATCTAAAATCGAGATGTGAACTTCACATCTCTGTCAGACGTAATGGATTTTGGCATTCCTTGCAGTCTGACTATCTCTCGAATATATATCTGAGCTAACTTATCTGACCCATAATTCACCTTGATCGGCAAGAAATGAGCACTTTTCGTCAGACGATCCACTACGACCCATATCACCGTGTTCCCTTTCTGTGACCTCGGCAATCCCGTCACAAAATCCATGGTGATATATTCCCATTTCCACTCAGGGACGTCTAACGGTTGCAACTTTCCATATGGCCGTTGATGTAACACCTTAACTTGTTGACAAACTAAACATTTTTCCACGTATAAGGCCACATCCTTTTTCATACCATCCCACCAGTACTTGTTTTTCAGATCTTGATACATCTTAGTACTTCTTGGGTGAGCGGTATACGGCGTATCATGAGCCTCACTCAAGATCTCATTCCTTAACTCCTCATTATTCGGCACTAAGATTCTATTCCTGAATATTAGAGCCTTATCAGGTGCCTCTCGATATTCTCCTATCGGTTTCACTCTTAATTTATGGCGCAGCTTCTCAATCTCTGCGTCTCTTCTTTGTGCTTCAATTATTCTTTCTCTCAAATCTGGCACTACTGTCAATGCCGCCATCTCACACCTCTTCCTCTCCGAGGGCGATATTACTTCTAGGCTGAGTTTCTCAAATTCTCTGATTAGTCTGCTTTCTCTTGTAAGCATGCAGCCTAGTTGAGCTTCTCCTTTCCCGCTCAAGGCGTCGGCCACTGAATTAGCCTTGCCTGGATGATAATTGATCATCAAGTCGTAATCATTTACGAGCTCTAACCATCTCCTCTGCCTCATATTCAAATTCTTCTGTTCAAAGAAGTACTTCAAACTCTTATGATCAGTGAATATGGCACATTTCACACCGTAGAGATAGTGTCTCCAAATCTTTAGAGCATGGATTACGGCCGCTAATTCCAAATCATGGGTTGGATAATTTACTTCATGCGGTCTTAATTGTCTTTATGCGTAGACTATCACTTTTCCGTCTTGCATTAATACACAACCTAGCCCATTCTTCGATGCATCAATGTAAACTTTGAAGTTCTTATCTGCCTCTGGTACTGCTAGAACTGGCGCGGTTGTTAACAGTTGTTTCAGCTTCTGAAAGCTCTCTTCACATTCTCCTGACCACACAAATTTCACACCCTTCTGCAGTAACTGGGTCATCGGCTTTACAATCTTTGAGAAACCCTCGATGAATTTTCTGTAGTAACCGGCTAAACCCAGAAAACTGCGAATCTCATTCGGCGTAGTTGGTGATTTCCAGTCCATCACTGTCTGGATCTTGGTTGGATCTACTTTGATTCCATCAGCCGAAACTATATGACCCAAGAATGTCACTTCTCTCAGCCAAAATTTACACTTGCTGAATTTGACATACAGTTTCTAGTCCCTTAAGGTCTGTAATATTGTTCTCAAATGTTGTTCATGCTCCACCTCACTCTTCGAGAATATTAATATGTCGTCGATAAATACCAGAACGAAGTTATCGAGATATGGATGAAATACTCAATTCATCAAGTCCATGAACACTGCAGGTGCGTTTGTGAGTCCAAACGGCATTATTACAAACTCGTAGTGACCGAATCTAGTTCTGAATGCTGTCTTCGGAATATCTTCCTTTCGGATCTTCAACTGATGATACCCTGATCGCAGATCGATCTTAGAAAATACCTTTGCTCCATTGAGCTGGTCGAATAGGTCGTCAATCCTTGGTAATGGGTATCTATTCTTCAACGTCAGTTTATTCAGCTCCCTGTAATCAATGCACATACTCATCGATCCATCTTTCTTCTTTACAAACAGAATCGGTGCACCCCATGGTGACACGCTCGGCCTTATATACCATATCCAACAGCTCTTGAAGTTGGACCTTCAATTCTTGCAACTCCTTCGGGGCCATGCGGTACGGTGCTTTAGAAATTGGTGCCATACCCGGTTCCAAATCAATTCCAAATCAATTGTGAATTCCACCTGTCTGTCCGGTGGTAACCCTGGTAGTTTCTTCGGAAATACATCCTAAAACTCTCTTACTATGGGCACGTCTTGTACTGTAAGCTCTGGCTTCTCTTCTCCTTCCAAATATACTAAAAAGGCTTGATTTCCGGCCTTATGCAACAACTTCATTGCTTGAATTGCCGAAATCACAGGTACTCTCTGCTTCTTTTGGAATCCATGCACAAACGCTTTCTCATTTCCTTGCTGTGGAATGATCACTCGCCCCTCGCGACATAAGATCGTCGCCTTATTCTCCGACAACCAATCCATTCCTAGGATTATATCTACATCATGTATGTCCAATACATTTAACTCTGGCACTTGAATCTCATTCTTGTCAAGCTTGATTCTCAAGTCTCGACACACTAAAGTAGAAATAGTGGTTTCCCCTGAAGGTATCGCTACGTTCAAGTCTTGACTATTCTTTTCTACCTTAAGTTTCAAAGCCTCAACACATGCAGATGATATGAAAGTATGTGATGCTCCAGTATCAAATAATACCATAACCGGTATATCATTAACGCATCCCATACCTGCCAGATTGCCATCATCCTGATTACTGTCCAAGGCATGAGCTCGGGCCCTCCTCTGCTGGCCTTCACCACCTTGCTGGTTACCCTCTTGGTTCCTGGGTGGGGCCTGATTGCCCTGCCTGCCTCCTCCTCGGTTCCCGGCATTGCCTCTCCATGGCTGGCGGTGTCCTCTGATAGTTCTCAACTGCTGATTTGCCGGTCTTTGGTAATTCTAGCGATTTCCTCCTTGAGCTTGCGGCGTTGGGCAGTTGTTGGCGTAATGACCTTGGCCTCCACAGGTGAAACATCTAACTGTGTTCCCCTGGCAACCTCCCATATGCCTCCTGCCACACCTTTGGCAGTTCTGCGGGCCTGCTTGGTCACGCCTCTGAGCCTGCTGGGGTAGTTTCTCTGAAAGTTCTGCTAATCGTGCCTCCCTTGAAAGTTCAGCTGCCGTCCCTGGTAATGGCGCTTTTGACTGCCTTGACCTTGAACAAATTGCCTCTGTGGCTCCTCCCACTTTCTTTTCTGAATTGGAGCTGGGGCCTGTACCTCCTGTGCTCCCCACTCCGGCAGCTTCTTCATATTCCTGGACGCCTCAATGTCCAAAGCGTTGCTCAGCAGTTCTTGATAGCTCAGACCCTTCATGGTCGCCAACTGTGTGCGGATTTCTTCGCACAGACCATCTCTGAACTTTTCATCCATCTTTTGTGGCGTGTCCGCCAGATGTGGCGCCATCTGGAGTAGCTCACCAAACATGGTGTCGTACTCCTCCACCTTTAGCTTTCCTTGCTCGAACAGGAAAAATTCCACTGCCTTCTCTTTCCGATATTGCTTCGGAACATACTTCTCAAATAAGGCATCCTTGAATCTTTCCCAGCTCAGATGGTCTCTCTACGCTGGTGCGACGGACTTCACATAAGTCTCCCACCATCTGTCTGCCTTCCCTTTCAGCTGGTAAGACATGCAGTTAATCTTCTCCTCTTCCGAACACCTCATGTGCTTGAAAATCTTTTCAAGCTCCCTTACCCAGTCTTCTGCAGCTGCTAGGCCTCCTGTTCCATCAAAAGTTGGAGGTTGCTACTTTCTGAAAGTCTCTACCCACTTCACTGAAGATATTTCAGGTGCGTTCCCATGTGGCGGTGGAAATTGACCATGTTGGTCGGCTGGGCCTTCCTCATCTGATATGATTTCATACTCCTCGTACCCTTGATTAATAGGGACCTCCTCCCAGTGTGGGTTTTTGTACTCCGGCTGCGGGTTAGCTCTCCCACGGCCTCTGCCTCTCTGGCCTCTATCTCGGCCTCGTCCACGGCCTCTGCCTCGGTCGCGTCCTCTACCTCTGCCCTGGTCTAGGAATTC
Source organism: Plectranthus barbatus (assembly GCA_026898455.1). Classification (NCBI taxonomy): domain Eukaryota; kingdom Viridiplantae; phylum Streptophyta; class Magnoliopsida; order Lamiales; family Lamiaceae; genus Plectranthus; species Plectranthus barbatus. Next base: position 69,524 of record JAPKLW010001800.1, on the reverse strand, counting down.
CATTACCTTTCACTGCAAAACAACACCCATTTAGCAATTCTATAATATCCTGGAACCATGTCACCCATTTAATACTCACTCAAAACTTTTAAACAATCAACCGCCATCATTCAAAATCCCAAAATTCCAAATACGAAATCATTAAATATTCAAACAAGTCTCACATGCTACAAATTCGATACAACAGGGAATACAATTACCAGGAAATAGCAAGGTTCAACAACAACGAAATCTCAGTCTCTCTCCGGATCATAATAATAAATAGAGTACAACAAGGCATAAATAAAATGTCCAAATCGAATGATAAGCAACCCATATCAAATCCATAGCAGCTCTCACTCGGATCCCTCAGACGGATCCTCCTCATCATCATCATCATCATCCTCCATCTTCATCAGCCTCTTACCTCTGTCCTAGATTGCCATCCTCCGGCCTCGGCTACTCTCGGTGTCACTATATAGACAGATCGGCGCCTGTCTAATCTCATAGCCATAGGTGACTCCATGACCTCCGAACATGTCCTCATAACCACTAGTAGTCTGCCTCGGCCACATCTCGGCACTATCTCAACCGTAATCATATACCGGCTTGGCCCTGCTGGGCCCTCCCAAATCCTGTTGCGGCTGCTGAACTGATGGTGCAGGTAGGTCCTGACATCCAAAAGGTAAAATCGGGTCCTGCTGCGGCGGTGGATACTGGACTGAAGCTGTGGAAAAATCACACCACACGTATGGATCGTACGCTCCTCCCAGCTATAACCCGGGCTGGGGTGACGCATAAGCTGTTGCGGGCGTACTCAGTGTAGGCCATACTCTTGGACGCGACGTGGATGCGGGTACAGGTGCAACCTGAGCCATAGGTAGTGCAGGCGGTGAAGCTGGAGTCCACTGTGGCGACGACTGCTGCAATGCTACCTGGTAGTTAACATACCCTGAGGGTCCCACCGGATCGAAATAGGGATTTACAGATGCTCCATACCGGTGCTCCGACGGTACTACCATCTGTGCCATAGAAGATGAGGCAGGTCTAGGCCTCGACTGCGGTGCCTCACCTGTCGCTAACGCCTGCGTACTCCTCGAAGATGCTGGTGACGCACCCTCGGCCAAAACTGCCTCCTGAATAAGTGCAGCCATGAATGTCTGGAAGCTCCCTCGAGTACCCGTCCGCTGATTACGGTGGACTCTGGCTAGCTCCAGTGTCCGACTAGTCCACCTCGACGGCATCAACTCCGTGGTCCTCTCCATAGCCTCTGCATCTGTGAAGTCCTGCCCTCTCACTTGCCTCCAAAAATTCCAGTACTCCATCAATGTATTAGCCAAATTCTCTTCCTCGAATGGTGGAGAGCTCCTAAAGCAAAATGTTGCACTCCTAGGGTCCATCTGTCACGACAAAATAGCAAACGGTCAGTCCAAGGTCAAAATAACGTCAATATACACAACTCTGTGTCTCGGGACAACTACTGGCCTCCGATACACTATGCCTAGGGTTGAACTGATCCTTGCGCTAAAAACACACTCACTCGAGTCTTGACTAAACTGGCCAGGCTCTCTGTGCATTCTGCACAACTTGCACAACTAACCTTGTGCATTTTGCACACTCATCCAGTTACTGGATTTTCCAGTTCACAGAAATTTTCAATTTCACTACACAGGGTCAAATTCTAAGTTCACAAGTCATGAATATTAATTCACTCCACCCTTATAACATCTCACAACAAGTCAACTCAACTAGCACATCTATAGCCATAACACCAAGTTCAACTGCTTGCAAATAATTTTAAATTCTCAATCAATTCCAATTCAATTCATACTTTCTAGAAAAGAAAAAAAAAAGAGTCACCTCATTGGTGCCAAATGAAAACAATTTCAATTTTTGAAGTAACAGAACCTTCTCAACTCATAGAAATTCACAACTTTCATAATCAAAAGCTTTCTCCCAATTCCACACCTTCAATCTACTTTCAAATAAGCAGTGTAAGAAATCTTGCATAACACAATCAATTCCATTCAAATCAACCCAACTTCCTTATCCCACAAAAACACTGGTTTCTTTTCATTTCTCAAATCATTTTCAAAGAATTCACAATGTTCAAATCGTACTTAAATTGCAAGCAAGGGAAACTTTTATATCTTAAGCTTTAAAGCTTTCAAAAACGTACTTCAGGTGGCGCAGGATGGAGTAGGGTGTAAACACGAGCGAATACTTCACACTATTTTCAAATCCGACACTTCTAAGACTCAAAGTTTTCAAAAACTCTTTAAAAATCATTTTAAACCCAAAAACTCAGCTCTGATACCACCTCTGTAACGCCCCCAGCTGACCTTCTCTATTTGGGGTCGCGTCACATTGATGTTTCAGGTTTTGTCAAACATTTCTTTGACCAAGTAATTAAATAAGCGGAAGATTTAAATAGATATAAAATTTATTCAGAAACAAAAGGGATAGTACTTTGAGTCAAGTTTAAAAGAACAATATTCCAAAACATGTTAACATTCGGAAAAGGGAAGGATAAATCAGAGAGTGTAGCAGCGTGTGTGTAACGTGGCGGAGATATGCATATGAAGATGCATATCTCAGGATCTATGAGTTTTCAAAATACTTCACATCGCCTGTTTACACCCCTGCTTGCCCATCCTTGCTGCTCAACCTGCGTATTTTAGAAATAATACGAGGGGCTGAGTACTAATGTACCCAATGAGAAACATGCCCGAAAACATACATTATATATGAGAAATGCTATGCAACTCACACAGATAGACACGGGGTTTTGTTGAAAAGAACCGTGCTATCTAAAACATTTTACTTTGCACGTGCTATTTTACATCATATCATATCTATTTCAGTGTAGTAACTGGAAGTTGGCCGACTTCCAAGTTACGATGATCAGTTAGGAATGCATAACACACTCAACCTACTGTCATCAAAGTGCACTAGTCTCAGAAATCCATTTTAAGACCCGATCGTTTAAACATAAATCACCGGATCCAAACACCAGAGGACACTCCGCCTCATTCCAACAAACACATGGGAATAGTTCACCCAATTCAATATCAAAGGGGCTTCCAACCATGTTCACTAAATGAGTTCTAGCGCAGTTATGGAAACCTGGTTCTAAACTCATTAGTTATACTCTCTGTCGATAGGAATCGACAGAGGACAGATACAATAGCACAAAAACATGCATATCAGTCTTAGTTAAAAACAAAATAGTTGTAACACATTTTGAATAGGAAACACGCATTTGATTTTTACTGAAATGGTTTCCCACCTTGTGTTTGGCTTAAAGTATAGATGTTGTTCCGCTAGTGTGAGCTCAACTGATCCTCGCTTTCGAACTCCTACAATCATATGGTCGTAAGTTAGGACGAACGATCTAGGACAAGAGTTATCTCAATCATAATACGATTCATGCTTTTAATCCTGAATTAACCATAAACAATTAAGATTCGAAAGGAGTAAGATTGGATAAGTAAACTGAATTCTCGCATGTATGAGCTCTGTGTCGACCGACAGGGATCTGTGTCGATCGACACAACCCTTGTCGACAGTCCCCCTGTCGACAAAACTCTGTCGAACAACCCTGTCGATCGACATATCCCCTGTCGATCGATAGGAGTGGCTCGATATGCCCCTCTGTCTAACTCCTGTCGGTCGACACACCTCTTGTCGATCGACAAGAGTGTGTCGTATAGCTCCCTTGGTTGGCATCCCTATCGGTCGTAACAAATCCTGTCGACCGACAGAAATGCTCGACAACAGCTATGTCGATTGAAATACATCATGTCGACCGACAGGATGTTCGATCAACTGCATTTAAACCAAGACCTCCGTGTCGATCGACAGAGTCATCTTCCTCGCGGGTTCTTCACGGCTGAACCTGCAACCTCCGGTAACTCGCCGGATTCAACTCCGATCGTACATGCAATGCTATAGTCCGATCCCTCAGGCCACAAGGGACACAAATATACCCATGAAACATGGAAAAACATGCAGAAACGGAAGAAACCGAAGGCTCACCGAAATGAACTCTCTCTCCGGCGACGGCGACGATTCCGGCGAGGAAACTCGTGTTTCAGGGTGTCCGAACGCTCTCTACACGATGGAGAACACGAATCTATAAAAAAAAAACGGATTCATGGCCAAACAAGGGAGATTCAAACAACCAAACCCAAATGTTGAATTTAAGACCCACCTTACCTTCTCTCTACAATAGCTCGGTCATTTCTCCACTTCACGGCGCCCACCTTATATCAATATGAAGCTCGTGGAACAGGCTACACGTTGGTGGTGGCGGCTTGGTCGGGGGTTGCCGGAGTTGGCCGGAAACTGGCCGAAAAGTCGACGGGTTTGGGGGTGGGTTTTTCTCTCACTCTCTCTCTCTAAGATAGCATAAGGTGGAAAAAGTTTACCTTAAAACTCTCCCTCTATATATATATCCCTTTCTAACATAATATATCTCATATGTATATAAACATATACATATAACTTAATTTCCATATAGTTTCCAATATAACCTCATAATTCAATCTTATTTCCCTCAAAATTTCCTTCTTCACATAATACATGATAAATCATATCATTTTCAAATAGACCATGGTAATTCTTTATTATATATAATTCTCTTCCAACCTCATAATAATAGTTAATCCTTAGTTTAACTCATGAAATAATTACACCAAAATTGGGAATAATTCACTTTATTAAACTTGAATCATTATTCATGATTACATTACAAACGAGGTGTTACATTATAATTGATATAATTTTATTTAATTGTTAATATTTATATATTTCAAATATTAAAATAATAAATTAATTTATTGATTAATTGTGTTCCGAGCACTAACATATCTTTGAACTGTTAAACATTAAAGAAGATAATTATTTTGCCATGTATATTTGTATAAATTTGAATTGTTTCACATCTTTATTTAGAATATATGTTATTAATTAAAGTGGTTGAGAACACAAATAATAAATAGAAACAATAAATAAAATAAAAAAATTTATAGTGGTTTGAGTATGCACTTTACATCCACTCTAAAAATCTACATGTGAAATATATTATTCATGGTTATGAAAATTAAAGAGATTACACTACAAGAAATTCGCATTTTTGCGACCGATTTTGTCCGTCGCAAAAATCTTGGTCGCAAAAAAAATTGCGACCGAAAATTGAATCCGTCGCAAACTTTTGCGACCGAAATTTCGGTTGCAAATCGGTCGCAAAAAATTCCTTCGAAAAATAAATTTTAAATTTTTTTTGAACCGGTTTTGAACCGGCTGGTTCAACCATCAAATCTGGTGGCTTGCGTCCAACAGGGTTCGAACTCGGCACCTCCCTCACGCGCGCCGCGCGCGTTACCACTGAACTAAAAAATAATCTCATTCTTTATACGTACTAAAAAATATATGTATTTTTAAAAAAAGGAATTTTGCGACCGAATGTTCGGTCGCTAAATTTTGCGACCGAAAATTCGGTCGCAAAATTAAAAATTTCTATTCGGTCGCAATTCCGTTGTTAGTCGGTCGCAAAATCGCGACCCTTTTTTTTTGGTCGCAAATCGGTCGCAAATTTGCAATTTTTTAGTAGTGTTACATAGCTCATCTTCTCCCGTCGGCTAACTAATCTCACCTATCAACTATTTTGTATTTGTGCAATTTACAATGGTTATGAGTATGAATATTTATAAAGCAACAATACTATATCTATAGTAAGGATTAATCCAACTATGGTAAAGATTAGCCTCTCTAGATTAGGTAAATATCAATTCTCATAAGGTAAAGAATATTTCCTAAATTTACTAACTCATACATATGATAACTCTTCCAGCTCAACAATCATAACAAGCTAGTTAAATAATATTAAGACTATACTCCAACGATTCTCTACCTTGGATTCAATAGCACCTCCAGTATTTTGAGTTGTCCAATAGTTTGATTATTTACAAGCAGTACTCAAACTTAGTACTAGTTCTATGATCATATCCACATGATTTATTGAGAACATTCAACGTTGCGCAGCAACACATCTACAGTCAAACTCTACCTCATATCCAAACATCCCACGTAACTATAAATTATTCGACAATGAACTTCGATCTCATACCAATTCCTTTGACTGTGAGCTTCGAACTCGTGCGAGTTCCTCTAATTGCGAGCTTCGAACTTGTACCAATTCCCTCAATTACAAGCTTCATGTACTAGTCCCTTCGAAGATTGGACTCTTCCAACAATACCAAACTATTCTATCGAACCTAGTTCTCTGTCTGAAAAACTTCGAGAATCCTGCTATATTAATAAACATTGAGAGACATTCCATTGATCTAGTATGTCTCAAAAACTTTGAGAGCCAGTTCCATTCTACGTTCAAATGAACATTGAGAGCTCTGCTCCATTGAACTTGGAGTTAATTTTCTAGGCTTTGATCAATCTCAATCTCTCCCACTCCTTCTAGCTTCTATATAGATCAACCTTATATCTGGCCGAACCCATCACAATCACTTTGTTCACGTGTTTGTGCCACATTCATTGACCTACCGAGCATATATAACAAACATAAATTATAAACAAGACCAAAATACTTATAATAGTTCAATTTTGCACTCTACACATACATGTGATATATATTATTTGGCAAATTCTCAGATGAGACGGTCTCATCATTTTTATTGTGAGACGAATTTAATGAAATGATGTGTTTCTTTATTGCAAATGATGTATTTCTTTGTTGCAAATAATGTAATTTTTAAAAAAGAAATGATTTATTTAACTTATTGAAATGATGTATTAAGGTCCGTCTCACAATTAAAAAAATGGTGAAACCGTCTCTCAGAAGACCAACTCATATTTTGTAAGGTGAATAACAGTAGAGAGGGTTACATAGCTCATCATTTCCTCATAAACATTAAGAGTTAAGATACTTCATCTATGGTAAGAATTAATCTAAATATAATAAAAATGAGTTGGTCTCCTGGTAGACGGTCTCATAATTTTTTTATTATATGACGAACTTTAATACATCATCTTATTTTTTAATATATTATTTTTTAAATGTAAAAAAATTATATTATTTGCAACAGAAAAATACATCGTTTGCAATAAAAAAAAATACATCATTTCAATGAATTAAAATATATCATTAAATTCGTCTCACAATAAAAATGGCGAAACCATCTTATATGAGTGTTTGCCAATAAAAATTAATCCCTCTATATAAGATAAGACTTATTTTCTAAATCAACTAACTCACACATATTGTAATTTAAAAAAACTACTGATATAATGTTAAGATTATGATCCAACAATAGGCATATTGTAAATTATGAAGAATCAATGTAGTAGTTACGTAGAAAACAGAATTCTGCGATAGATCATTTAATTAAAACAACTCTTTATATAATTTAATGATTATTGTCCAAACAATTTACAGTAATTTTCGGTGAGGTGGCTGTCACGAGGCAATCAACCACCAAAAACCTAGCTATGTAGATGAAATGGAAAACTAATTCTGATCCTAAATAGAAGCAAAAGTCCTCCCAAAAAGATGGCATCTGAAACCACTCCAAAATATTTACAACAGGAAGAATCATTAGCCCCAGAATGGAAGGATTTTATCTTGAACTTGCCCACACAAAATGGCTGGGTTGCATCCAATCTCTACCAGTATCAGGGCTTCTGGCATGCTGCTGCCTACCTTCAAGGCGTGCTATCATGCCAGAAACACTTCAAATCCCAAGATTCCGACGTCTTCCTCGTCACAACTCCCAAATCCGGCACTACTTGGTTGAAAGCAATCGTATTCGCCTTGATGAATCGCAAACGGCACCCCGTCACCGCCCCCAACCACCCTCTTCTCTCCCACAACCCTCACGATCTAGTGCCCTTCATGGAGATCAGGCTCTACGCCCACAGTCAAATCCCCGACATCGCCTCCTTCCCTTCTCCGAGGCTGTTTGCCACTCACATGCCCTACGTCTCTCTGCCGGAATCCGCGAATAACAGCAAGCTCCTGTACCTCTGCAGGAACCCCAAGGACACCTTCGTTTCTCTCTGGCATTTCACCAACAAGCTGAGGACTCAAGAAATGGGAGCCAACGACATCGGAGAGGTCTTGGACAGATTCTGCAACGGAGTCAGCCTTTACGGGCCGTTTTGGGATCATGTCCTGGAGTATTGGAAGGTGAGCGTCGAGAAACCTGAGACGGCCATGTTCTTGAGATTCGAGGATATGAAGGAGCATCCTCAGCTTCATTTACGACGGGTGGCGGAGTTCTTGGATTGCCCCTTCACTGCAGATGAAGAGGAGTCGGGATTGGTTGAGCAAATCTTGAAACTGTGCAGCTTCGATCATCTGAGCAGCCTGGAAGTGAACCGGAGTGGGAAATTATCATCTGGTGAGGATAATAATTCTTTCTTCCGCCGCGGCGAGGTGGGAGACTGTAGCAACTATTTATCAGCAGAGATGGTGCAAAAACTCGATCGGATTACGAGGGAGAAGCTGTCCGGAACGGGATTGGAGCTGCTTTGATCTCAAACAGAATAATAAACCCATGATCATCAGCGGATCTTGTTTTCGTGTTTTACTTATTGTTTTGATTGTAATTGTTAAGAACGCTTTCTATGTCTCCCAGCGGTAAAAGATTTTGTTTTGCTTATGACAGATTACGTGAGTTTTAAAAGTAATGCATTTTATTTAGAAAAAACACATAACGGGTCACCTCAAAAGCCTACTTTCATTTTTTTGCATTCACTTCTTTACTTTTCACCGTGCCCCTAAATCTGCTCAACCCTTACTCGGGACTAGCTTTCACTATTTTTTTCGCTTCATTCCAATGCTTGTCGTTTACTTTATTTATTTATCATTTTCGTTATCCAGCAATCAGGATTTACTTGTTTTACTTCATGTAGCTCTATATCTTGATTTACATATAAATAAAAACACAATCCTGACAATTCTGTTTTCCCCACTCTTTTTAATTTTTCTTAGAGTAGTGCGCCATTCATAAACACATGAAAAAAAATGTTGGTTATTGATTTGTTGTAACTCATACAAAATATGACGATCGATTTGTATAATTAAATAAAACTTTATTATGTAACAAATTATATATTCTAATTAACAATACACAAGAAATTCTAAGTAACTGGATGCAAAAATATGAAAACTTAAACTTTACAATATTGCATCATTTATATTACTAAATGAGAGTAGTTTTACATAAGTACACTTTTACCATTTTTCTCCTAAAAACATCACATCAAATTTATTTTATTTTTATTTTTATTTCTTCTATTACAATATAGATATAAAAAAACACTTAATAATTTTAACTAGCAAAATTTTTAAGTATAGTTCAACCTATAACAACTCTTATAAAAACATTCAGAATATAGCAAAAGTGTTTTGACCAAGGTTTGAATGGAGTTGAAATTACAATTATACTCTCCTATATATTTCTTTTATATTTATCTTAATTTAATTCCATTTACACAAAATGAAATTCCGTCTACACGATTAATTAAAATTCTCAAAAATCCGCTTAAACATTTTTGGTATCAGAGCCATATGACACATTTTAATGACACTACTAAGAGAAGAAATTTTGAAAATTCAAAATAATATAAAATTAATAAAAGAATTAATAAAATTTCATAAAATAGAAAATAAAATATACGAAGTATTTCAACTAGAAATTTTATTAGAAAAACTAGAAAAACAACTCAGAATTTTAATAACTGCATGACAGAAGGGAATTCAAAAGTATCTAATTTAGTATTAACATTAATAGAAATAATTAAAGAAAATCAAAAAGAATTATTAGATTCAATAAATCGAATAAATAAAATAAAAATACGAAAATATAAATACCAAGATTTAATAAATTTCCAAAAAGAACAAGGAGAATTAGATAATGAAGAAATATTAACAGGAAAAGAAAAATGTCTTGAATGTAAAGAGCCATTAGAATTAATACAAGAATTAGTAACAAAAGGGACAACTAGAAAATCAATAAAAAATGAACCTATAAATTTAAAAAATAAATGGATACCACCAATTCGAAGATAAACGAAATAGAAAAATTATCAAAATTAATAGACAAATTACAAATACATGATTTAAATGTTGCAAGAATAGATGAAGAAGATGCTCAAGGTATCATATATGGAATAGATAGTGATGATGAAAATCCAACATTAAATATGGAAGAAGATGAAGAAGAAAAATGTAAAAAAGAAGATTATATTAAGCGACAAGAAAATGCTTCTACAAGCAATGAAACACGACCAAATAAATATGAAAAAAGCTTTATTGATTATATGTATAAAAATGATTATACATATACAAAAGGAAAATACAAAAAGAATATTCCACCATCATATATTCAGAAAGAAAGAAGTATAAGTAGTGGAGTATTGAACATAGATTGTGCATCAAATGCAACAAGCTTAATTATGTTATGGATAAACCAATTCCAAATGATAGTCCAAACTGATGATGATACAATTAGCAATTTACCACTAGAAGATTTTTTAACATATATAATGTATAAAGCTACAGGACAATTATCAGACTGGTTACATACAACGCCATGTAATTATACAAACTATGCTAAAATAGATACATCAAAAGAAGCTAAATTTGACCTTCTAAAACAATTAACCAAAGAAATATTTGCAGAATTTTTTGGGGATGAATCAGAAACGACACGAGAATTTGAAAAATTACATATTATAAAAATACTAAGTAATATGGCTCTCTGTGACCCATGTTTTACAGAAAATTTCTTTTGCCAAGTAAGAGAGAACTATTATAAAACACCAAATAGAACTGGCCTATTAGATATAGTAAAAAGTAAACTACGACCAACAATGTTACAATATATAAATATACAATTAACAAATCCAGCAAAAACTAAAACAAAAGAAACATTAGGATTACTAGAAAAATATGCATCAGAATATAGAGATGATTTGTGTATGAGAAAAACTAAAGAAAAATATTTAGAAAAAATAAATATACGATGTTGTAAACAACTTGAAACAATTCCACATCACTATGGATGTAAACCAGAAAGAAAGAAAAGATATAAAAAATAATATTACCCTCGATATAAAAAATATAGAACATTTAAAAAACCATGGAAACAAAAATATCAGAGGAGGTATAGAAAATACGATAAATACGATAACAAAAACACAAGAAATAAGAAAAATTCGAAAGAAAAAAAGACATGTAGATGCTGGAAATGTCAAGAATTTGGTCATTATGCTAATGAATGTCCAAAGAAAAACTTGTATAAAGAAAATAAAATAAAACTTATATACTCTTTAGGGCTCGAACCTATAGAAGACATATACGAAGAAGGTGAGGAAATGAATTTCGATACATATAGCATAGAATCTGAATCTGAAACTTCTAGCTATACAGAAAGTAGTGATGAGCAAGAATAGTACATTTATAAAAGTAAAACTATTTAATAAATATACTTTTGCTTATATAGATACTGGAGCAACTATATGCCTCGCACAAGAAAGAATGTTACCAGTAAAATATTGGTCAACACTAGAAAAACCAATACAAGTAAGAATTGCTAATAATAAAATTATCCAAATAAATGACAGAGCAAAAGATCTTGTAATACTAATTGAAGGAAGAAAATTCCCTCTAGACACCTTATACAAACAAGATACAGGAGTACAATTAATACTAGGAAACAATTTTCTTAAAAAATATTACCCTTTTATTCAAGAAATTGATAGAGTAAAATTACGTTGTCCAGCAATGGAAAACCAACATAGACATTTAGTTACAACAAAGATATATACTACACTTTCCTTTTTACAAGGAAAGATTATCCATGAACTTAAAAATCAATTAATTCTGTACATTCACGAAGAAATCGAAATAAAAGTCTTGAGAATCCTCGACGAAATAAGCAGTCAAGATCCTTTAGACCCTATTAAAAATACAAATACAATGGAAGTTAGGATAGAATTAATAGATCCCAATAAAGAAGTAAATGTACCAAATAGAATTCCATATACAGAAAGAGATGTCGCAGAATTTAAAGAAGAAACAGAAAAATTATTAGAAAAAGGAATTATAGAACCAAGCATAAGTCAACATAGTGCACCAGCATTTTATGTTGAAAATCATAATGAAATTAAACGGGGAAAAAGAAGAATGGATATAAACTATAAAGAAATGAATAAAGCCACTAGAGGAGATGCATACAAATTACCTAGGCAAGATTATATTTTTAATAAAATTAAAAAAGAAGAATGGTTCACAACCCTTGATGCAAAATCAGGATATTGGCAGTTACGATTACATAAGGATACTAAACCTTTAACAGCATTTAGTTGTCCACCACAAAATCAATATCAATTTACAGTTATGCCATTTGGATTAAAACAAGCACCTAGTATCTATCAACGATTTATGGATAATAATCTTAAGGGATTTGAATCTATAAGTCTGGCATATATAGACGATATTATAATTTTTACTTTAGGAACAAGAAAACATCATTTAAATCAAATTGCAAAGATTCTATTACAACTAAAAGAAAAAGGAGTAATTCTAAGTAAAGAAAAAGCAAAGATAGCATTAGAAGAAGTAGAATTCCTAGGAATGAAGATTTTAAAAGGGGGATATATAGAACCATAAAAACATTTATTAGAAAAAATTAATAAATTTCCAGATAAATTTGAAAATAGAAATCAAATACAACGATTTCTTGGATGTTTAAACTACATTGGTGAAAAAGGTTTTATAAAACAACTTTTAAAAGAACGAGCATTATTACAAGAAATGATATCAGAAAAGATTCCATGGAAATGGACAATTAGTGCAACACAAGCTGTAAAAGCTTTAAAAGAATTATGTAAAAACCTTCCAAAATTATATCTACCAAAACCAAACGATTTACTCATTTTAAATACTGATGCAAGTCAAGATACTTGGGGAGCAGTTCTTCAAGCAATCCCAGGTGTTTATAATGATTTCAAAATATTTATCACAAATAATAAACCATCTGAAGTAAAAACATTTTTAAAACAATATAAGAATATATTATTAACGAAATGGGCATCGGGAACATTTAAACCAGCTGAGAAAAATTATACAGTTCATGAAAAAGAAACAATTGCATTCATAAAAGCATTGCGAAAATTCAAATTGGACTTACAACCAATAAAATTTATATATCAAACGGACAGTTCTTATACAAAAGACTTTACAAAATACAAGATAAAAGAATCATATAATAAAGGACGACTACTTAGATGGAGCCTTGAAGCTCAACAATACGATTTCTTATCTTTATACATTTCAGGCAAAGAAAACAATCTAGCAGATACATTAACAAGAGAATGGACGGAGTACGATCCATCCTGAAAACAGAAAGAGAAAGATTATTAGAAAAAGCAAAACAACTTCGTCTGCAAGCACAACAATTACAAAAGGAAGCAAGCCAAGCAGATAAAGAAGCACAGGCAATAGAATTAATGCTTAACTCATCCAGTGACAAATCAACCGAAGATTTTCCAGCAGCAACAATCAAGGATAAATCAAAGACAGAAGAACAGGCAACTGGTGGATCTCGATCTAAAGAAAAATTTGATGAAGAAGAAAGAGCTAAAGCATACTATGTTATTTTTAACGGTTTAAACACAGGAATATATGATGACTGGAGCAAAGCAGCGATCTTCATCAACAACCAAAGTGGCATCATCTACAAAAAATATCCTAGCCTACAGGAAGCAAAAAATGCACTAACAGAGTACCGAAGTACTTATGCAGCAAAAGCAGCAATGCCAGGACAACCACTTCAATCAAGAATGGCAAGTTTAGGGCGAATTCCTAATAACAAACCACTAACAATAAATTATATCCCTACTGAACAAGAACGGGAAGAATTAACAAAACTAACCAAAGCAATTTTTGATCAAGAATATAATTTCTTGGTTAATTACACAATAGCAGACAAACTCTCAAGCATATACCCTATTGAAGGAATATTTCAAGGGCCCAAGGAAATTGTTTTACCATAAGCAGATCCTATTAAGACATATATGATGTTCCAAAGCGGACTCATAAGTACAATCTACTTCAGAAGCATGGATATATTTCGATACTTCCCAAACTACATGAAGAAAGCTATTCAACAATATCATTCAGGAGCGATAAAAACAAAGAGAAGGATTTCTGAAGATATTTGCAACATACCCACTATTCTTCAATGAAGGAGAGCAAGCAGGACAAGTTAGACAACCAGCCATACAATTATGCCAGATAGGAGTAAGCAATCAAAACTACCCAACTATTGGAGATACAAAGCATGAAGATATCATACAACAATTTTTAAATAATTATGTCCTGATACTACTACGAGGAATCAAGATTCGAGCACGAACAAATTATATTTCAAAATCAGTAATTATATGGAGCATGCAAGCAAGGGAGAAAGAAGTAGATATTCAAAGCCAGAAATATATAGAAAAATTCCTAAGAGATTTACAAGGAATTGATTTCGAATACACTCTAGAAATAAAGCAAGAAATTTGTATCAGACTGATAGAAGAATTTCCTGGAGATCATGCCTGTAGCATATGTACACCAAGCACCGACGGAGATGCAGACTTTGAGACAATAGAAGAGAAAAAGATGTGAAAAGACATCACTATTTTTGTACTTTTGTTTCTTTCCTTTTGTAACTACTATGTAAATTATTAGATTCTACTGTGTAGTGGTACCCCTCCATGTGTAGTGGTACCCTAATAATGTAAAAGGCAGACCTTTCGTCGCCTATAAATAAGGTGGCTCTCTCATTAGGAGAGGACACACTTCCTCATGTAACATATTTCTCTTTCTATCTCATGTAATATATTTCTCTTTCTATCTCATGTAATATATTTCTCATATATGAAAGGTTTTTTCTATCTCTGGAGGATCTGAAAACGGCTACAGCAAGGAAGCTCTTTGGCCGAATTGATCTTGAGATCTTGAAGAAGAAACATTTCAGGTATGGAATCACACAACTCTTTTACAAAGTTCAACATATCAAGCATGAAATGTCAAAGTGGCAACCTATATCGCTGTGACAGCATATAGCAGGCCCGACAAAGTAATAAATGATATGAAGAACATAGAAGTTAAATTAGATCATAATAATTATAATCAATATCATATACTAACAAGTATAAACAAAAAATTAGTTGTTGCATTAATAGACACAGGATCTTGTACAAGTTTTATAAGTGAAGATCTAGCAACAGAAATTTATGATTTATATCCAGAAGTAACATATATTACTCTCGAAGGAACTCCAGTACGAAACACTAAATATACATCTGTTAATATTATTTTTAGTAAAACACTTTCAGTAAAAATAGAAATACCAATCGATGGAAGAACTAAACAAGAACAAAAAGAAATAATATTAGGAATAGATTTTTTAGAAAACTTTAATTATAAAATAAAAAGTAAAGAATTAATACTAAAAATACAAGGTGAAAAATTTAAAATCCCACGAATAAATTTATATAAAGAAAACATTAAACAATTACTATGAATATTTTTGAAAAAGGAGAAAGCTCGAGGCAAGATCAAGACGATAAAAAAGATATAAAAGAAATAATAAGAGCAGAATCAATTGGAGAATACTTGTCTGATATAATATTCGATAAGAAAATAATAAATAAAGTACGAAAAAAGGGAGAATTAACACTTAACTCCAAAGAAAGTATAGAAATTCCAACTTTTAATAAAAGAATATCAAACATACTAAATCGAGAAAATATAGTATACTATGGATTAATGAGTGGAGAATCATTAGTATACATGAATCAAGCAAATTTTGAATTCCAAGCATACATAATGAATAAAGAAAAAATAAAAGAAAAAATAGAAAAAATACCTAAAAAAGATCAGAAGAAATTAGGATACATACATATTGGAATAATACAAATAATAGTAAAATCTACTTATTTCACAGCAATAGACACACCCGTACAATTACAAATTGTTGACAATAGAATTTTGAATGAAAAAGATAAAATTATAGGAGAAATAGATGGTAATCTAGGTTTTGACATCATTAAATTCAATGTTGCATTACAATATGGAATTCCTTTCCAAACACAAACCTTTAGTGATGCAATTGGAGTCCGATGTAATTTTCTTAAAAAAGATTTAATGAAATCCTTAGACATACCATTTACTGTAAGTTACAAAGTATCTTATGCATTAACTAACAGTAATTTAAGTATAATTTTCCAACATAGAGATAGAATATATACAGATGAATTATTAAGCAGTACAAGTACTATAATAAGAAAAAATGATAGCCTACAAAAATTCATTCAACGAAGCTCATCTCAAAGAATTCAAAATAATTCACCAATCTTAAAAATAGAACAACCAAGAGCTAGTACAAGCAATATAAACCAAAATAAATGGCCCGAACCACTAAAAAGACAAACATTACATTCAGATAATCAAATTACACAACTAAATAAACAAATACAAGAATTAAAAACAGCAGTTACAGAAATAAATGATAAAATATAATTAAATTATGCCTAGTTCCACTTTTATATCAATAAAAATAGATGATGAAAGGAGCATATATCTTGCTTATACTGATGAATTGATGCAACAAAAATTACGAAAAGAATATATTGAAGCTCATACTGCTTATAGCTGTCTAGTAAGAAAATTTACACTTGTTGATAAAGAAAATATACAGAAAATTAGACAACTTAGTTCTGACATAAAAATATTAGAATCTAAAATTAAAGAATTACATCAACAATTAGAAGAAATTAAATTAAAAATTAGAATTAGAAATGTGTATTAGAAATAAAAGATATGGAAATATTAGAAATAAAAATAATTATAAGAGAAATAATTGAAGGGTATTTATGGAAGAAAAATTGATAAAAAGGTGTTTTTGCTATTTTTTGGAGTATTTCATAAGGGTTGTTATTTACTAAAGTACATTTACCCAAATTGCTATAATAGATTTTTGCTCTAAAAAAAATCACCTTCGTCAATTTTTTTGAAAAAATATTACACTTCACCAGTTTATTATATTTATTATTTTTTAATTAGTAGAAGCATAATTTGTTATAGACTGATTGATTTGTAAATTAAAATTTTATTTGTAGGTTTTATGCTTAGTATAGTATTATTATCATTATTATTAACTTTAGATGTATAACTGGACATATGATATTAAAAACATTATACTATGAGTAAAAATTGTATCTATTTAAAATAATTATTAAAAGGATTTTATTTTGCTTATGACCTAATGTTTATAAGTTCAAAATAGGTGGGCATAAGACTGCCTGAGTTTTAAATTAATGCATTTTATTTAGAAAAAACACATAACGGCTCACCTCCTTGCATCAAAAAACCTGCTTTCATTTTTCGCATTCAATTCTCTACTTTTCATATAGTCGGAGCCCTGCCCCTACATTTGATCGACCCCTAATTAGGACAAGCTTTCACTATTTTCTTCGCTTCATTCCAGTGCTAGTCATTTACTTTATTTATTTATCATTTTCGATGTCTGGCAATCAGGATTTACTTGTGTTGGTCTCGAGATCATAGTAAGTTTGATGCACAACAGAAATTCTAAGAACACTTGCACTCACAAACTGACGATTCTTGACCAGTTTGTGCTTCTGAAAAACCATTTGTTAGCGAGCTTGAGTTTGGATTAAGTTCAAGTATACTACAACACTATAATATTTTGAGTTTCAAAACCATTGCAAGAAAGTAAAAAGAAGTAAAGGGCAAATGATTTATAGAGGTTTGGACAACAAGTACTACATCCTCTCTTCAAACCAAAGTCTGGAAATTCAATAAGCCTCAGTTACAGGATGGTCTCGCGGTATATCGCTAGCTGGTAGATGTCAATATCTACCAGTCCACTAGCTCACTCGTCCAGTCCTCTAGTTCTTTCGGCTTAACAGACTTAGAGTGTGGGGCACACCACACAGCCTCCTCCTATGGATGTTGAGAGCTTTATAGTTCCTCCAGAACTATCGAACTGGTGGCTAGACACCCGTGATAATCATTGTTGGAGATATGCAGTGATTGCTGTGTTCTTTCTTGGAAAGAAAGAGCACCAAGAAATAACTCTAGTTGAGAAATTAAGCTATGAGTCTCATGTTCAAAATATGACACACGGTTGGCTAAGTTTAGCCTTGATGATAGAAACACTTTGAGTTTTTACTTGCGCAGAGTATCATTGCTTTCTTTAAGTTTCTATTATTTTTCACTTTGAGCGCTTCATCTATTTATAGATGAGGTAGGAGTGTTTCAAATTTGTAGCCGTTTCGAGAAGGATTGAGCATTGTCCAATATGAGACGTCTCTTTTTCTGACGGGAGTAGGATGTTTTTCCTGAAGTTCTACATCCACTTCGTCCTTTTCTGACACAAGATGTTGAAATGTTGTTTTGTGTCATAACGACTTTGCCAGTCCGAGGAGTCAGAACTAGTTAACATAACTTAAGTCTTTAAGGAGTCTCTATTCTTAAAGACTGATCTTTAATGATTCATCTGACTTGTTTGCTTTGTCTTTATGTGTGAATGGAAACTGGTCTTGTAAATTGGAGAAGAGCCAAGTTGGTGTCTTCGATCAGTTTCTTGAATTGTCAGTTTAAGATTGGGATCCAGTTTCTTCTAATGCTTCACACGTCCCAAACTGGTGATTAAGATTTCGATCCAATTTCTCTTGATCAGCTTCATTATAACTCGATAGACATCCTAACAAGACATTACAAGTTTGTACGGATTAAGCTAATCTAGAGACACTCTAAATTGATGGTTTCTATACATTCTTTTGACACATTGATAAGTTCATAGATTTACTCACTTATCTATAGTATTTCATACTATTTTATGTATTTTTCTTGCATTTATAGATATAATTCGTGCATGAATCTAGTTTATGTGGTTTTGTGCTTGTCATGGTGTGTTTTTGCAGGTTTTAGGCCTAAATTCACTAGAAAACCGTTCCGAAAGTAGTTGACGTGCAAGAGTAGCAGTGAAGGGTTTCTCCACACAATTAATTCGGGCTATTGGCTCATGGAAATGGATAGAGCTTCGAATTAGCTTCCCAACACAACTGGAATTAGGTTAATAGGAGTTCGAGAGTGCAAGTTATGGCCAAAACCGTGAGATTGCGCAGAAGGGGCAAGAAATGGCTAAGTCCATAAAAGGGGAAGTCTCAGTATCGACCGACGTGGAAGCCACATCGACCGATGTAACCTCATATCGACCGAAGTGGACACTCATATCGACCGACGCAAATTTTGACGAATTTCTGGAAGATTTTCACAAATCTTTGGCAAGCTTTGGCAAAAATTGAAGATATATATCATATTGGAACCCTTGAAGACTCAAGATTAAAGATATATTCAATGAAGGATGTGTGGATATAGATATGCATCAAATCTAATCATATCTCCTATAGAATTCAGTCTTGTAAAGCCCATGAAAACATTATAAATACCCCTCTAGACTAGTTTATTCAGTAGATTTCAATCCCTATATGAACATTAGTTCATATATCCTTCTCAACCTCAATTTATGTAGTTAGAGTTTTTATTTTGAATTTCTGTTTTTATTTTTAATGCAAGTTTATTTCAGTTTAATTATGGCTTTTATTTCTAGGGTTTGATATTATTTTGAATGCATGTTTAGGATTAATTAATTAGGTTCACGATTCATGTGTTTATTTTATAATTCTAATTTAATTCAAGGACCGAGTGGTGATGATTAATTTAGATGTCTAGCTATTGATAGAAGGACCGAAAGGTGAATATTGATAGTGGGATTAGGAATGCATGATATAATCTGTATTGTCCGACCAATAAGTATTAGATTGTAGGAATTAAACTGATTTGCATATGAGATTGACTAATTTGGTGTTCTTGAGACCGAGAGGAGATATTCACTAATTAGTAATCTAGGTTATATTTTTTCGACCAAGAAAATATATCATAATTGCAGTATTCCACCTGATAATTTTATTGACTCTTACATGTTATCCATAATAAGATTTCTTCCCTAGGATTTGTGTTTCGTTTTATTTAATATAAGTTTTTATTTTATTTTATCTGCCTAGTATAATAAACCAAACATGATTTTGTATTACTCAAACAATTAATCTGAAAATGTTTTTAGTACATAGGACTATTTTGTATATCTTTTCTCTATGGGTTCGACATTCGAGTATAAATTTATTTGACCACTATATTTGCAATTAATCTGGTAGAAATATCAGTGATCACACATCAAAGCAACAAATAGGTAGGAATACATCTTAACAACTTTCCCTTTTTTGATGTTGTCAAGAACCATCACTAAGCTGGTAAAGAGTAAGTTTCTCGAGTTTACAAAGCATATTCTAAGAAGATCTATTACTCAAAGAATTGAACTCTTTAACTCAGCATGCCCTATGAATGTTCCCCCCTTAACAGGTGAAAGATATTTCTCGATTAGAGTCGAAAACTGATTACACTTGAATGTGTAAGTTCAGTTTTGAGATGAGGCGTAAATTTTGAGACAAAGAATTATTGTCTTCGAAATCTGCACAAACTTGTATTATTTTGTTGATTTATTTACAACTTTTGAAAAGCAGTAAAGTACAATTACAATGAAAACAATAAGTTTGGTCTTCTGTTTCTGGGACTTCGTTTGATCTTCTTATTCTCCCTTGCTGACTGCTTCGTTCCATCTTCCTCGTCCAAAACTAGTGATGAGACTCAGGGAAAACCCATTCACTTGTCAGTTCGCCTCATCCTTGCTTCCACTAGTTTCACCACAAATTTTTAACGGAGCTCCAGCTAGATTGATCTCGCCACCAATCTCCATCTGTAGCCTCCACTATAAGCAAGTCTCGACAATTGCACTATAGTGCAAACATCTTGCTTTCCTCATGACCGACTAGCATAAGTGTAGCGCAAATTGTTTCTCAACATTCAAAACAGTTTATGCTCTTATGAGCTACAACTAGCTTCCTGCATGAAGTTAAGCTTGACCAAAAGCAGGAACATCATATACAACTTGCATCACCTTGCTCCTGGCAGCTTCTCCTTAACTTTTCCATCTCTTTTTCTTCCCTTTTACATCAAGGACTGAGAGAAGAAAATGGTGAAAAGAAAGGGTGATCGAACCTTGAGGATCCACCCAAAGATTTGGTGAATCTCATTAATGGTCTGATCAACGAGAAATCATCCACTTCATGTGAAGAAAGGAGGATCCTCATCAGACCCTGCTGACCATTCACCATATATCTTATGACAAAAAATGTCATGGTTTGACGGCAAGGATGTCCTTTTGTCTTTTGGCTCTGAGGTGAAAACCTTTGCTGACAGAGAAGAGCCAAGTAGTAGGAAGATCATATCATACAAGATCTTCATGAGAATGATGATCTTCCCTTCAAACTGAGCAACAACGTAATCCCTTTGCCAATAGGCATCTTGGTTGATCTCCGGTTGGATGGTGAGAAATGTCAATTGAGAGTTGGAGAGTTTTAGAGAGAGGGGACTCGGGGAGATATCATTTTTGGGGATATAAAGAGAAATCTGGAAAATGTAGGTGTTGATGATAACTTTGAGGATTTCCAAAGGCCTCCTTAAATAGCCACAAATCCCTCTTCTTCGACGGTTTCAATCCCTTGAGATTTGAAACATCCCAAATATTTAGGATAAATAATCTTCTTTTCGCGTCCGCGATGACAGCTGCAGAGACCCTTCACGTGTCTGCTCATTATTCCTCAATTTCCTGCGATGTCGTAAAATTGCATTAAATGTTGCATGTTGACTTAGCCATGACGCTTTGAATCTCCCGCCCTTTCCAGGTTTGCTGACTCCGCAAACTGGTCTCTCTTTGATTTGGTTGCCATTGTGGCAAAACTGGCAAGCTCTTCTAAACTAGTAGATAATGCCAGTTTAAGTCTTCTTCAGAATACCAGAACTAAGAGCTTGGACTCAGTTTTATTCTGCTCCTCCAGAAAACCAAGAATAAGAG
Organism: Plectranthus barbatus; assembly: GCA_026898455.1. Classification (NCBI taxonomy): domain Eukaryota; kingdom Viridiplantae; phylum Streptophyta; class Magnoliopsida; order Lamiales; family Lamiaceae; genus Plectranthus; species Plectranthus barbatus. The sequence goes on along the minus strand of JAPKLW010001800.1, from coordinate 47,469 downwards.
CTTGGACTCGGTTTTATTCCGCTTCTGCAGAAAATCAAGAGTAAGAGCTTGGACTTATTCCTCTTCATGTGCTATCTTGTCAAACTATAGAAGACCAAGTTTGATACACAATTCTCTGTATCTTTCTTTGAGAACTGGTTTGGTGAGTATATCCGCAAGATGGTCTTCTGTTCGGATATAATCTACGGAGATATCTTTCTTCTCCATGTGATCCTGAATGAAATGATATCATATATAAATGTGATTTGTTCTTGAATAATGAATTAGATTCTTCGTAATGCACATTGCACTGTTGTTGTCGTAACATCATAGTCCATTAGTTGCTGCTTGATCCACAAAACTTGAACACAACAATTGGCGGCAACAACGTATTCAACTTCAATGGTTGAAGTTGCAACTGAGTGTTGTTTTTTGCTAAACCAGCTTATCAGTTTGTGTCCAAAAAACTGATAAGTACCACATGTACTTTTTCAATCCTTTCGACATCCTCCAAAGCCTCAATCTAAATATAAAATAAGCTTAAGCTCATCACATCTGGGGATATCATATTCCTAGTGACTTGATCACTGTTAAAATTACAAATTAAATATAGTGTAGTGAGCAAATAAATTTATAGAACCCGAAGGTTATCGAACCCACAAGGACAGTGCAACAAGAATATTTCATGTACTAGATAGTTTTTATCAATTCTTTGTTTGAGAAAATCAAAATCAAGAGAGGGTTTTGTTTTCAAATTAGAGAATAACTTTGGAGTAAATTCAAATAAATAAAAGCACGGATCCTAGGAAATTCAACAATCCAATTAACATGCGTAAACAATCAATCCAAACCCCAAATTATTATTATGGTAGAAAATCTGATCCTAGCCAAGAACACAATACTAGTCAATCTCAATAAAGATACAGATTTAAACCCTACAATCGAATCTTCCTTTTAAGACAGAAAACAATTATATCAAATTCTATTTTCCTATTGTTAATTATCTCCTCTCGGTCTCAAATTAACAACTATAAACCTAATCTAATTTTCATCTCTCGATCCTTCAATTGAAAATAGATTTTAAAGTCAAAACCATAGAATTTGAACCAATTAATTAGGGTTAGATTTAATCGAATTACAACATGCTAAAAAGGATGGTGAAAACCCTAGAACTTGTTAGGATTTCTAACCTAGCATATTAAAAACACAAATTGCAATCAATTAAATAAACCTTACTTGAATCATAAAGGAACAGGAATTGAAATCTTCAATGTCTTTGAGTCCCAAAACAACAAATTAAAGTAAAGACAACTGGAAAATTAAAGGACTTGAATATTGAAATTTAAAGTGAAAACTCATAAAAACTGACTCTGAAAATTAACACTAATTTTCGAGCTCCAAGGGTCCTATTTATAGGGGAGGAAATTGAATCTTCATAAGGTAATGGGTCTTGAAAGAAAATTCTCTGATATGGGCGAAAAGTTTCCCTTCCTCCTTTGGTGTCGATCGACACAGCCACCAAGTTGACATCTTCTCTTCTCCTTCTTCTCAATCAATATTCATCCTCCATGTCGGTCGACACTCAGGATGTCGATCGACATGGATGTCAATCTTCAACCTTCGTGTCGCCCGAACCTTCCTTCAACTCTTGGCTTCCTTCAACCTTATGTGTCGATCGACATAGGGACTGTCGATCGATACAGAGGTCTTTTGGGAGGATTTTTCATCTTTTGTTCACCTTTTCACCATTTCATGTCTTTTGGATCCAAAAACCTACAAAACTTGGCATAGCAAGTGTAATATCCTCTTTAAACAGCTCATGCTCGATTATTAACATAAAACTAATGCAAATTTAAGAAATAATAAAGAAAACAACGTGATAAGTGAGGCAAAATACGAGCTTATCAATCTCCCCAAACTTAAACACTTGATTGTCTTCAATTAACAAAAAGAATGAATCAAAGGTTCAATCAGAAGAGAAGTGCAATGTCTCACAAAATTCATCATAATCAAACTCGAGAATCCACATAACATCAACACTTTGTAAGAATTCGAAAATCAGTAAACCATGGAAGACTCACAAGGGAAGTGTTTCACTCTTTCACTCAAGTGTTTAGGATAATATGAGATCACACAAGTCATGCAAATCAAGTTCTACCATAGGCTTGCAAATATTCTAATTTCTCCACTGCAAATATGTGTACACAAGTCTAAGATTAGAAAGAACATTATTCAAGGTTGTAATGTAGGCTTTTTAGTGAAAGGTAGGAAAATATATGGCCAAGTGACTGAAATCAATTGAGTTCATGACTTTCAACAAATCAAAACCACCATCTATTGATATCCACCCATCTCCTATAATATTCAACATCAACCAAGACTCTTTTATTTATTTATTTTTTCTTTTCACTCACTTTTCTTCTTCTTTTTTTCTTTCACACACATCCTTTTATGCTCTTCATATAATGTTTATTTGATGAAATTGAGCTTATAAGGATAAACAAACACATATTCATTTTTTTTTCTCTTTTTTCTTTCTAGAGCCCAACATTTCATTTTGTTTTCATCATTCTAATAATATCTTATCTTCCTTAAACAACTCCTAAACCCACTCTCATAGACAAGAGTGATTCTCGTATCCTCTTTCCAACTCATAGACTAAGAAAGAAAAACACATAGGCTCAACAGGGCTGACTAGGGATAAATGTTAAAAAAGGACAATGAATGGATATATAGGCTAAACGAAGATGTCCTAAAATTATTTCCTAAACTTGTGCACACTAGCAGTCTCAAAACAAAAACAAAGCAAGTTCTAGAGATACTCAATAATGCAGACACACTTGCAAACGAAATTAAGGCTCAAATCTCACATTTGGGACAATAATTCTTCCAAGTAAACATTAAATCATCATCAAACATCATGCCAATGCAAGTTTCAAAACAAGTAATCATTTAGTTTTCTACATTTATAGGCACTCTCAACTACTATCTCAATCAACTCACACTAATGTCAATCAATTCTAATCTTGTATTCTTGCTAGGGTTATATCATAGCTACCCAAATCTTCTCACAAAATCACAACTTATGCAAATCATGCAAAAAAATTTAAACTGGGCATAAATTTAAAAAAAATGAAAGGGATAAATAAAAAGGAATGAAATAGTTTCAATACCAAGTCTTCCTCCCCCCCAAACTTATTCAATTGACAGAGTGAATAAGTTTGAAAATCAGACAAGGATTGAAACTGTACCTCAATGTTGGTCTCAGACACCAACTTTTTATCCTTCGGAGCAGTTGAACTCGAGCGACAGAGACTGTTGGCTGCTAGCACTCTGTGTCGGTTGACAGGGGCCTGTGTCGATCGACACAGAGCCTTCTTGTCGACCAAATTGTTGGGTCAAAGTGTTCTCTGTTGATCTCCTATGTGTCGATCGACACCTTGTGTGTCAATCAATACAGAGCTCCAAATTGTTGTTTTTTTAATGGGAAAAAAAAACACACAAAAATCAAAGAAAAACAGAAATAAAGCAAGTAAAATAATGGGTTACCTCCCATTCAGTGCCTTAGTTTTTGTCGTGGCTCAACAATGCTTTTCCTCACCAAGGTGGTCTGGTCCAGATTCGTCGCCCCCTTGCATCTATCATGTCAACCATTCGGAAGGAGATGGTGCAATTGGCAATTTTGCCATCCCGTTTCCTCGCTCCCATTTGATCTCGGCAGCTTCTTCATCATCTTCTTCATCAGTGGTAGAAACCTTGTTGCAAGTTGCTTCCTTCTGACTTTTATCGATTACAAAGGTAATCGTCTCATCATTGCCTCGTAATGTGATCTCTCCACCTCAACAATCAATTAGGGCTCCACTTGTATTGGGGAACTCCCTTCCAAGTGTCATAAGCATGTCATGCTCTTCCTTCATCTCCAAAACAACAAAGTCAGTAGGGAAGATCAGGTGGCCAACTCGGATCAAGACATCTTCAACTACTCCTTTTGGTCGAAAAATTGAACGATCCGTCATCTGAAAGGTAATTGTGGTCGGCCTCATGTCTCCTATCTGCAGCTTCTTATAGACTGAGTAGGGCATCAAGTTGATACTTACACCTGTGTCGCAGAGAACATTGCAGAACTCTCTCCCCAATCTTGATCGGAATAGAGAAGCATCCTGGATCGGACCTCTTCATAGGAATCTGTTTCTACAAAAAAGACTACAATGCTCATGAATAGAAATAGTTTTATTTTCAATTACCAGTTTTTTCTCGCTCATTAGCTTCCTCAAGAACTTCATGTAACCAGGAATCTCGCGAAGAGCCTCGATCAATGGAATGTTGATGTTGAACTTCTTGAGATTCTCCACGAAGCGAGCAAACTTTGATTCCTCCTTCTTCTTTGCAAATCTTTGGGGAAAGGGCATCGAAGGAATAGGATCAGCTTTTTCCCTTGACTTTTCTGCTTCAGGACTCCTCTGTGTCGGTCGGTCTTCTTGCATGTCGATTGTTGCTTCAGGACCTCTATGTCGACCGACAGGAGGAGTGTCAATCGACAAAGATGTATCACTCCTATTGGTCGATCTACCTGTTGTCGCCCGACTATCCTCTCTGTCGACCTCCTGTGTCGACCGACACAGACTCTATGTCAGTCGATACATTGGCATCTTCTGCGGGAGTTTCATCCTCCTCGCCCTGATAAGCTCGTATTATTACTCATTTATCTATATTTTTCTCCATTGTTTTAGTGCAATTTATTTATATTTTTACTTATTTTTGTGCATGAGTCTACTTTAGATGTTATGCCGTTCATGGTCGGTTTTGCAGGCATTACGGCGGAAAAGATGTGAAATGATGAAAGAGTCGAGTTGCACAGAGTTGCTGCTTCGATTAACGCATGGGAAGTCGACCAAGTTAGAACCTCTATGTGGATCGACGTGGTGCATGTTGATCGACATAGAGGTTGAATGTCGATCAAAAGCAAGGTAGAAGAAGAAGGGCACGACACATGCAGGTGTGTCAATCGACAGGCTCCTTGTCGATCAACACAAAGGTTGGAAAGGCTGCTCGACAGGAAGGACCAGCCTGTATTTCGACTAACGTGTGTGTCGATCGACATGGTGCATGTCGATCGACACGGATGCCAAAGATGGAGATTTTTTGCTTGTTTTGGTAATTTTTGCTATTTTAGCCCAATACCTAGTTTAGATGTTTTGGCTCCTCTATAAATAGAGAACTCAATAGGGCACGAAAATTGTCTGTCTATGGACCAACTTTTTATTTTCTTTGGAGTTTTTCTAAGCCTTCAAGGTTCCTCTTGTCCTTGAAAGGTAATTTATGTTTAATAATAAAATGTTTTCTTTATTTCAAGTTATGTTTAGTGGCTAGAACTCTAAACAGGTTCTAGGGTTTTGATGTTCTTTTCTGATCATGTTTGAATGATTCAACTAAATAGCATGGTTTAATTCATTGTGCTTAATTAATCGAATCTTGATTTAGAGAATGATCGAGAGATGAATTTGAATATAGGTTTGTAGTTATTAATTGAAGGACCGAGAGGTGAAAATTGATAATAGGAAAAAGTAATTGAATGCAATTATTTTTTGTTTCAAAAGGAAGAATTAATTTGTAGGATTTAATTAGATAATTATTGAGATTGACTAATTTGGTGTTCTTGAGACCGAGAGGAGATAGCCACTAATTAGTAATCTAGGATTTAATTGCCCAATCAAGGAGTTTAATCCACCAAAATCTTATCTTTCCCCATTGATGAGTTGATAAATTTGCATGTTGATGATTGAATTATCTGCTCGAGGATCTGTATCGTTATTTGTTGTTTTCCAAAATCTTTATTTTTATGCATTGTTATCTTTAAATTTCAAAACAAAGTCCCTTTTCGAAAATCCTCAAACTTCTATGTTCTAGGAATTATAGCTAGTACTTTGGGTGTTTCGTTGCACAGTCCCTGTGGGATCGACCACCTTCGGGTGTAAAATTTATTTGCTTGCTGCTAAAGACAGTCTATCAAATTGGCTTTATTCCCGGGGACTGTCAGATTTATCCAGATATTAGTTTATTTTTAGTTTTGGTGGATTGAGGCTGTAAATTTTATTTTATTTTTGATTTATTTTCGTTGGTGTGTTTAATTTTATTTTCAAATTTCTGTTTTTCTTTATTTTAGTATTGTTATCGAAAAAAATCGGAGGATCAACCTCTGTGTCGATCGACACAGAGACAAGCGCGGAGTTACACTTTGACTCAGAGAAGCAGTCGACGGGAAGGCTTCCTGTCAATCGACAGGCCTCCAGTCGATCGACACAGAGTGCTAGCAGCCCCAAATCTTCATCGCGACGAGCTGATTCCTCTGGTAGATAAAAACGTTGATATATGAGATCAACGAGTCAGGTACAAGTTCTGTTTCTTGTCTGATTTTCAAACTTTTTCTTACTCTCTGAGTTCGAAATAAGTTTGGGGGGATGTGGACAAGAAATTTGAACTTATCTATCCTTTACTTGCTTTATTTTTTATTACTTTATTTGATTTGGTGTGTTTATTTAATTTTTGTCTCGAAAAACTATAGATATTATGTTGAGGAAAATTTTTGAGTAATTGAACTCTCTTGAATTATATGTGAGTTTGGAATCAGTCTTTGATGAGTTTGATTAGATTTCAATTGTGGTTGATTTGCCCATGAATGTAGAATACCGCATGATTGGGTCTGATTGAAACTTATACTTGCATGATGTTTGAGTGGATTGCAATTGACAAAGGAAGAAATTTTGAACCCAAGTGAGATTTTTGAGCCTTTATTTGTTCATGAGAGATTCGCATATATGTTTTCGTTTCTCTAGAACTTGTTTTTGTTCTGTTTGAGATTGCATAGTGTGCACAATGATAGAAAATGATCTTCGGCCATCCTTGTTAGCCATATTATCTCAAACACTGTCCCTTATAAAAATTTATCCTTAGTCAAGCCCCTTTGAGCCTGTTACTTTTCTTTCTTGTCTATGAGTTAAGAGAAGCATTGTAGTCCATCTTGACTATGAGAAGTACTATAAACAGGTGATTTGTTTCTTGTCTATAAGATTTGGGTGAAATAAAGGGTAGATTGATGCTTATTGTTAAAAAAAAAAGTAGCCTTTGAGTCCTTGGTTTCAGTACTTGTCTATGAGTGAAATTTTAGATTCCTTCTTGTCTATAAGTTAAGGTGAAACAAAAATTATAAGAGGATAAGAAATGTTTAAATGGTATACAAAAGAAGGTTGGACTCTAGAAAAGAAAAAAAAAAGAGCTTGACAAAGAAAAAGAAAGAGTCTTGGATTAAATTGTAAAAAATTAAGGAGAAGGGTAGATGTTCATAAGAAAGTGAATTAAAATTGATGAGGTGGACGCACTTAGTTGATTTTGAGTCACTTGGCCATATTTCCCTACCTTTCACAAAAAGCCTACGTTACAGCCTAATCAAATTCCTTTTTTATTCTTGAATTGTGTGCACAAATAAACAGTGGAGATTTTAGAACTTTTGCAAGCCTATGGTAGAAATTTCTTCATACATGTTGTGAGTGCTTTCATTGAAACCTAAACACTTGTGTGAATGAGCGATACACTTTCTTGTGAGTCTTTCGAAGTTGATGAATATCTTATCTCTAATTGCTTGTGTGATGTGAATTGATGAACCTAGATTGCGATGAATCTTGTGAGACATTGCACTTTCAACTGCTTGAGATTTCTTTTCTTCTTTTCTTCGATTGAGGACAATCTTATATTCAAGTTTGGGGGGTTTGATAAGTTCGTATTATTACTCATTTATCTATATTTTTCTCCATTGTTTCAGTGCAATTTATTTATGTTTTTACTTATTTATGTGCATGAGTCTACTTTAGAGGATGTTATGTCGTTCATAGTCGATTTTGCAGGTATTTAGGGCGAAAAAGAGGTGAAATGATGAAAGAGTCGAGTTACACAGAGTTGCCGCTTTGATTGACGCACGGGAAGTCGACCAAGTTAGAAGACGAAGCCAAAAACCCGAAGCAGAACCTCTGTGTCGATTGACGTGGTGCATGTCGATCGACACAGAGGTCGGATGTCGATCGAAAGCAAGGCAAAAGAAGAAGGGCTCGACACATGCAGGAGTGTCGATCGACAGGCTCCTTATCAATCGACACAGAGGTCGGAAAGGCTGCTCGACAGGAAGGACCATCCCGTATTTTGACTGACGTATATGTCAATCGACATGGTGCATGTCGATCGACACGGATGCCGAAGATAGAGATTTTTTGCTTGTTTTGGCAATTTTTGCTATTTTAGCCCAATACCTAGTTTAGATGTTTTGGCTCCTCCATAAATAGAAAACTCAATAGGGCACGAAAATTGTCTGTCTATGGACCAACTTTTTATTTTCTTTGGAGTTTTTCTAAGCCTTCAAGGTTCCTCTTGTCCTTGAAATGTAGTTTATGTTTAATAATAGTATTTTTTTTTTTATTTCAAGTTATGCTTAGTGGCTAGAACCCTAAATAGGTTCTAGGGTTTTGATGTTCTTTTCTGATCATGTTTGAATGATTCAACTCAATAGCATGGTTTAATTCCTTGTTCTTAATTCATCGAATCTAGATTTAGAGAAGGATCGAGAGATGAATTTGAATCTAGGTTTGTAGTTATTAATTAAAGGACCGAGATGTGAAAATTGATAATAGGAAAAAGGAATTTAATGCAATTATTTTCTTTCTCAAAAGGAAGAATTAATTTGTGGGATTTAATTAGATAATTATCGAGATTGACTAATTTGGTGTTCTTGAGACCGAGAGGAGATAGTCACTAATTAGTAATCTAGGATTTAATTGCCCAACCAAGGAGTTTAATCCACCAAAATCTAATCTTTCTCCATTGTTGAGTTGATAAATTTGCATGTTGATGATTGAATTATCTGCCCAAGGATCTGTATCTTTATTTGTTGTTTTCCAAAACCTTTATTTTTATGCATTGTTATCTTTAATTTTCAAAACAAAATCCTTTTTCGAAAATCCTCAAACTTCTATGTTCTAGGAATTATAGCTAGTACTTTGGGTGTTTCGTTGCAGAGTCCCTGACCCTGTGGGATCGACCATCTTCGAGTGTAAAATTTATTTCCTTGCTGCTAAAAACAGTCTATCAAATTGGCGTTGTTATCGGGGACTGTCAGATTTATCCAGATATTAGTTTATTTTTAGTTCTAATGGATTGAGGCTGTAAATTTTATTTTATTTCTAATTTATTTTTGTTTTTAATTTTCATTGGTGTGTTTAATTTTATTTTCAGATTTCTGTTTTTCTTTATTTTTGTGTTATTGTCGAAAAAATAAAAATTGGAGGATCGACCTCTGTGTCGATCGACAGGCCTGATGTCGATCGACTCAGAGACAAGCGCGAAGTTACACCTCAACTCAGAGAAGCAGTCAACAGGATCGACCTCGCCCCCAAACTCGTCCTCGGGCATGCTCGGGTCATTCTACCTTATACCAGACCTCAAGGAAATTGCATTGACTTGTTTTACCTTGTCTGGGTTGATCTCTGTAGTGCTGGGGAGTTGGTTGGGCTTGTGTTGATTGCTCAATGTGGTGGCAATCAAACTCAACTGCGTGTCGAGCATCTGAAGGTGCTTCGTCATATGCTGCATGTGAGTCGCCATTCCCTTCACCTCGGTCTCCAGTCTCCACCTTGCCAAATCAATTGTCTGAGCTCTTGATGAATTTTTCTAGCACACCCTCAAGCACAGACTTCTTTTTCTTCACAATCTCTCCCCCGGTAACAACATTGAATCCCGATGGAGGATTTTCAGTTGCAGAAGGGTTAGAATATGAAAAACCAGGGTGATTGCGAGCACTTTAGTTATACCCTTGGTTGTTGGCTTGGTAGTTGTTGTTGTAACCTCCATTGGCATAGTTTATTTCAGTGGAATTGGAGGTGCCCGAACTACTTCCTAGGTAGATGTAATCGGCCTCAATAGGAACAATAATCGTGTTTGGATCTGACATTGCTGCTACTGAATCTCTATTGGCCTCCAACTTTCTAAACTCTTCACGGAGCTTCTTGACTTCTGCTACCACATTGAACTCTGGAGTAGTGGTCACTGCCTTGACTGCTTTCTGCCTTTCAGTGGGCTATTGGTGGCTGTTGATAGCCATGTCTTCAAGGAGCCTCATCCCTTCTTCGCCACTTTTCTTCATTAAGATGCCTCCAGTTGAAGCATCCACCAATTCTTTCATGTGAGGGGTCAGTCCCTCGTAAAAGTGGCACACCTGCATCTCAAGATCAATTCCATGGTCGGGGCACATCCTCAAAAGCTCCTTGTAGTGCTTCCAAGCTTCATATAGGGTCTCATCATATTTCTGGCTGAAGTGGGTGATAGCAAACTTCCTTTTGAGTATGACACTGGGAGGGAAGTAGTTGGTGAGAAACTCTGCTCGCAGTTGCTCCCATGTGTCAATCTCGCTCTTGTCTAAGCCAACGAACCATGATTAGGCCTTATATCTGAGTGAGAATGAGAAGAGGCGCATCCTGATGGGGTCTTGAGGCACTCCATTCTGCTTCACCGTATCGCACACCTCTATGAATTGACTGAGGTGCGCGTACGGGTCTACAATGGCCTTCCCTGCGAACTGGTTCAACTGAACCATCTGAATAAGGCATGTCTTCAGCTCAAAATTGTTGGGTTCAGTGCCAACTCGGAACCCTGGCTCCTCTTGCTGCAGCAGGAAACGATCCAAGATGGATCTCTATTGGACCACCACTTGCCTGTCATTGTTTCCCCCATTGTTCAGTGCTGTCAATCTGCCAGCTTGCTCTGCTTGAATTACCTCTGTGGCTTGGAGTTGCTCCCTAAGCTGTCGGACTTCATCCACGAACTGCCTTTGCTCCTCAGAAGTCATGTTCTGCAGCGGTGCTTCAGGTGGATTCTCCATTTCAGGTTGTCTTTCTTTTCCCCTTACTCTGTTTTTATTCCTTCTACATGTGGCTTCAATTTCTGAGTCAAAGGCTTTGAGTGTCTTCCCCTTTGCTCTTGTATTCATGCGCCTGAAAAGAAAAATAAGAACTGTAGAAAATCAGTCTGTGTCGTTCGATAGAGGGGATGTCGATCGACACAAGTGCTACTTCCTTGTCGATCGACACGAGCACTATCGATCGATACAGAGGCAAAAATCTCACACTCACGCATGCGATAGAAAATGAAACTCAATCCAGAAAATATCAAAACAATCCGATAACAAAATATAATCTGACTATCCCCGGCAACGGCGCCAATTTGATCACTGTTAAAATTACAGATTAATTATAGTGTAGTGAGCAAATAAATTTATAGAACCCGAAGGTTGTCGAACCCACAGGGACAGTGCAACGAGAATATTTCATGTACTGGATATAGTTTATCAATTCTTTGTTTGAGCGAATCAAAATCAAGAGAGGGTTTTGTTTTCAAATCAGAGAATAACTTTGGAGCAAATTCAAATAAATAAAAGCACAGATCCTAGGGAATTCAACCAATCCAATTAACATGCATAAACAATCAATCCAAACCCCAAATTATTATTATGGTGGAAAATCTGATGAATTGTAATTAATTCCTTGCTTGGGCAATTAAAACCTAGATTACTAATATGTGACTATCTCCTCTCGGTCTCAAGAACACAATACTAGTTAATCACAATAAAGATACAGATTTAAACCCTACAATCAAATCTTTCTTTTAAGACATAAATAATTGTATCGAATTCTATTTTCCTATTGTTAATTATCTCCTTTCAGTCTCAAATTAACAACTATAAACCTAATCCAATTTTCATCTTTCGATCCTTCAATTGAAAATAGACTTTAAAGTCAAAACCATAGAAGTTGAACCAATTAATTAGGGTTGGATTTAATCGAATTACAACATGCTAAAAAGGATGGTGAAAACCCTAGAACCTGTTAGGGTTTCGAGCCTAGCATATTAAAAACACAAATTGCAATCAATATAATAAACCTTACTTGAATAAAAAAGGAACAAGAATTGAGATCTTCAATGTCTTCGAGTTCCAAAGAAACAAATTAAAGTAAAGACAACTGGAAAATTAAAGGACTTGAACACTAAAATTTAAAGTGAAAAACTCATAAAAATTGACTCTGAAAATTAACACTAATATTTTAGCTCCAAGGGTCCTATTTATAGGGGAGGAAATTGAATCTTCCTAAGGTAATGGGTCTTGAAAGGAAATTCTCCAATTTGGGCGAAAAGCTACCCTTCCGCCTTCGGTGTCGATCGACAGAGCGTGTGTTGATCGACACAACCACCAAGTTGACATCTTCTCTTCTTCTTCTTCTTGATCGACATCCGGCCTCCATGTCGGTCGACACTCAGGATGTCAATCTTCAACCCTCGTGTCGCCCGAACCTTCCTTCAACTCTTGGCTTCCTTCAACCCTCTGTGTCGATTGACATAGGGACTGCCGATCAATACAAAGGTCTTTTGGGCGGATTTTTCATCTTTTGTTTATCTTCTCACCATTTCTTCTCTTCTGGACCCGAAAACCTACAAAACTTAGCATAACAAGTGTAATATCCTATTTAAACAGCTCGTACTCGATTATTAACCTAAAACTAATGTAAATGCAAGAAATAATAAAGAAAACAATGTGATAAGTGACGCAAAATACGAGCTTATCATGACTCTGTGCACTTCAGGCATCTAACCATCCTTTTGGCAGCCTCCATGTGCAATTTCTTCGGATTAGCTTGAAACATCGCACATACTCCATCAAAGTAGAAAATATAGGGTCTATTGGCTGCCAAGTAGAGTAGGGACCCAATGATACCTCTGAAACTGGTTGGATCAACTGGTTCTGCTTCTTCATCCGGAGTGATTCTTTGGTGAATGAAGATACCTTCTGAGGACTGGTGAATTTGTAGTCCTAGGAAGTATGTCATCTTTCCCATCATGCTCTTCTGAAAGATGTTTTGCATAAGCTGTGTGAACTTCTCGCAGAGAGATGAGTTTCTGGATCCAAAGATGATGTAATCAACATAGATCTGAACTAGGAGAATATCCTCAGCATCTTTGATAAGGAAGAGAGTCTGGTCAATCTTCCCTTTCCTAAATCCATCCTTCAGTAAGAACTGAGACAAGGTCTCATACAAAGATCTCAGCGCTTGCTTCAATCCATATAGCACTTTCCGCAGCTTGTACACCTTTGTGCCTTGCTCAAAAACAGGAGGTTGTACGATATATACCTCCTCTATGAGTTCTCCACTTCATGGCGAGTTAGGAACTGACAACGAGATCAGTCTAGCTGGAGCTCCGACGTAAACTAGTGGTGAGACTAGTGGAGGTGAGGATGAGGCGAGCGGACAAGTGAATGGGTTTTCCCCGAGTCCTATCACTCGTTTCAGAGGAGGAAGATGGAAGAAAGCAGTTAGCAAGGGACACGAAGAAGATCAGACGAAGTCCCAAAAGTAGAAGACCAAACTTATTGTTTTCATTGTAATTGTATTTTACTGCTTTCCAAAAGCTGTAAACAAGTCAATTAAATAATATAAATCTATGCTAATTTTGAAGACAATAACTCTTTGTCTCAAAAATTTTGGCCTCATCTCCAAAATGAACTTACACATCATTCAAGTGTAATCAGTTTCTTCGCCCTAAAACTCTAATCGAGAAATATCTTTCACTTGTTACAGACTGAGTTAAAGAGTTCAATTCCTCGAGCAATAGATCTTGTTAGAATATGCTTTGTAAACTCGAGAAACTGACTCTTTACCAGCTTAGTGATCGTTTTGAAAACATCAAAAAGGAAAAAATTGTTAGGAAGTATTCCTACCTATTTGTTGTTTTGATGTGTCAAAAGAATATATAGAAACCATCAATTTAGAGTGTCTCTGGATTAGTTTAGTCTGTACAAACTTGTAATGTCCTATTAGGATGTCTATCAAGATGTAATAGAGCTGATCAAGACAAACTGAATTGGAATCTTAATCACCAGTTTGGAACGTTTGAAAGACTAAAAGAAACTGGATCCCAGCCTGAAACTGACAAATCAAAGAAATTGATCGAAGACACCAACTTGGCTCTTCTCTAATTTACAACACCAGTTTCCACTCACACATAGAGACAAAGAGAATAAGTTAGAGGAATCATTAAAGATCAGTCTTTAAGAATGAAGAATTTTTAAAGACTGAAGTTATGTTAACCAATTCAGATTTCTCGGACTGGCAAAGCCATTGTGACACAAAAGCAGCATGTTAACATCCTGTGTCAGAAAAGGACGAAGTGAATGTAGAACTTCAGGAAAAACATCATTCTCCCGTCAGAAAAAGAGACGCAATGCTCAATCCATCTCTAAGCGCTACATTTTTTAAACCTCTCCTACTTCGTCTATTTTATAGGCGAAGTACTTCCAGATGAGAGGTTATTGACTGCCCATATATGAGATAGAAACGACACTCTGCGCAAGTGAAAACTTGAAGCATTTTGATCATTAAGGCTAAAACTTAGCCAACCGTATGTCATTCTTTGAACATGAGACTCTTAGCTTTCTCAGGTAGAGTTATTTCTTGGTGTTCGTTCTTTCAAAGAAAGAACACACCAGTCACTGCACTTCTCTTCTCCAGCAGTGATTATCACGGGCGTCAAGCCACAAGCTCGAGATGGAGGCTGCGTGGTGTGCCCACAATCCAGATCTGAGCGCTGAAGAAAGTCAACCCCCTGGGCAAGTTAGCAAGTGGACTGGTGTACATTGACATTCATCAGCTTGCGATAGATTGTGAGGACAGATTGTAATCCAAAAGCTAGTATTTTACAGACATTGGTAGGATTCATTGTCCGAACCTCTATAAACCCTCTGTCTCTTACAGCTTTATTTAATTATCGCAAGGATTTAAAACTCAACGCATTCTAGTGTTGGAGTATACTCGAACTGAATCTAAGACTCTGTAGGAACTGAGTCTACAATAGGCGACATGAATCGCCATTTATTAAAACTCCGGATTCGATTTATGGATATCAAAATAAATGTCATGACAAACAGTGAATGCCCTATGCATGCTCCTATTTAATTTAATTCGTAGATTCAAAGGAATACCTGAAACTCCAAGGACTGATCTACAGATCTAGATCGATGATGGCAATGAAGATGGTGCAGATCTGGATCTGGAATCGATCAAAACGATGGTGTTCCTACAGATCTGATCTTCTGATCTGTTCCCTTGCTCGATCCGGAAATCTGGTGAGGATACGCTACCGGATCTACAGCCGCCCATTCTCTCACAATCTCTCTAGGGTTTTTGATTTGAAAATAAAACTTAAAAACATATGTGGGCAAGTGAGAGATTCATCTATTTATATAGATCTGAGAATGGGCTATTAGGGTTTAATAAACCCTAATGGGCTCTGAGCAGTGTTGGGCCAGAGCAGGGATCAAATGCAAATAATAAAGTGGGCCTCCTATTAATTAATTCCATGTTCAACCCAGAACATAATTAATTAATAAACATTAATTCATGCCACCAGAGAATTAATGCTGACCTACCCCTTTATTACCACGTTATTAGGAACGGGTTGCATTGACTTGGTTAATCCCCATATTTAAGGTTTCAGACATTCATTAATTAATTCAGCGTATGACAATTAGCTGTAATTAATTAATCTCTTATTATTCCTGAGTAGTACCACTCAACCCTTATCGCTTATGTTTGAATCAATGATTCAGCCTGCAGGACTTAGCATAACGAACCTCGTGAGCTTCCCAGGGAATGTCACCATCCTGAAACGGATATGGTTATCTAAATCTAGCCTGAGGAAACCCCACACAAACTGCCATCACCCAAGATGCAGATATACGAGTACATGTAAGACTCTCCACCATAGCAAGTCAAAGTGACAGTCAACCCATGTGTGCCCCTCATCTTTCAATAGACTTTAGATCCGACCAAATTACCGAGATCTTTACTCATTCATATGTCAAGTAGAATGGTTCATCTCACTGTTGATCCTATCAATACATTGAGATGTACCGGTCACACAAAACAGTCAAGATAAACCGCTTATGGACTTGTGTGCCGCAGCCTAAACCGACAGCCATACCAGAAACTGTCTCAGCTGTGATAACTGTTTATATCTCGCTAGGTCAAACGATCTATACGATCTTCTGTGATCTCTTACACACCGTATGATCTCCCTATCGACGAGATAACTGGATGTGTTTGTTCGCATCGTATGATTGTTAATTCAGACAGGAGTTGTTTATTGCAAGTCATTAATGATTACCAGTATATCAAACATAACGTTTCCTAATATACCAATCATAATGCTTTTATGTATACAATTCCAACAGACTCGAGCTCGCTAACAAACGATTTTTCAAAAACACAAACCGGTCAAGAACCACCATTGTGAGTGCAAATTTTTATTAAAATTTTCATTGTGCATCAAACTTACTCTTATCTCGAGACCAACAATATCCAATTTAGTTGTTGAAATATGTTAAAATTAAAAAAAAATTGAAAGATTTATATATTTATATAATTTAAACTAAAACAAATTATAATATGAAGTTCTACTAATTATTATAAAAGCAATTTGATTTGAAAAATTTTCTCAAATATATAATAAAGTAATATAATATTATTATATATGAAATAATTTATTTCATAATTAATTAACTAAATAGTCCATTTAATAACATATTTCTTACAATTTTATTTTAATATATCTATACACAGATATAGATATAGTCATATAGATATTAGCAATTAAATACTTACCAATCAATAGGATAAAAACCCAATTCGCCCAAATTATCATCCTTAAATTTTTTCTTTTATTATTTTTTTAAAAGTTGCGTTGGAATGGTCTCCGCATTTCTTTTTCTCCTAATTTCAAAATCCTTCTTTCCTGATTTCCTACCTTTTGGGTTTCAACTCAATAATCTCGATCAACTATTTTTTTCACACTTCCTATTACACTGTCACCTTGCATTTGCGATGTCTCTTGTTTACTAGTATCCGAATGATTTCTCTCCAGGTACAAGTTTTTAGATTTGTTTGGTTTTGTCTGTATAATTTTGAATGGTAGTTCGTGGTTTTTAATTAGGGTTAATGATGACGGGATGTAATTGGGGTTTCCTGATTTCTATCTGGCGCTTATTACGTTTTAATCCCGTTCGATTATTGTTGGCGAAAGGTTTCGTCGTATGGTATTTGATTCTTTAATTATATAGTGGGGATATGGAGTCAGAATCCATTCATCCGGCATAGGCTAATGCTGTGCATCCCTTTGCATGCAGTTTCAATGTCGGACGTAGTTTTTTGGGCGATTCAGAGGTTTTATTGGATTCGTAGCTATGTAATAAGTATTCCATTCACGTAGCGGACTATAGATTCTTGCAGTTGGGTTTTCTGTTAATGTCTTGAATGGTGTGTGTGTGAATGTGAAAAACACGACAAGTCAGCGTTTGGGCTTCTCTTGCCTTTAAACTACCTTTCGGCATGGATTTTATTTTATAAGTTATTAGTTTAATTATGGAAATTTATATTTGATCGTTTAATTTATTATTTTACTTGATTTTTCCCAAATGTCTACGGAAAGTCTTGTGTTCTGGTTATAACTATTATTTACTATTTTAGACTTAGGCTATGGGTTTTTGGTTACTTGTTCAGCAATTTGGACTGTTTGTCCTTCCCTTTTCATGAGTGTCTGGTAAAGAAAGTCAATTTGATAGCAATGTCAGTGATATTGTTTGTGATTTCTTGATTATCTTGAATGTTATTTTTTTAGTTCTTTCCAGTCAAGTGTATTTGTAAGTTAACTTTTTGTTTGGCATACAGTAGGAAATGACTGGAATATCCATGGGTACTTCGCATCCTAGACCTTTTACTGGAAAGAAAACATTGAAGAGGTGCAGGAATAGTGAGGAAGCTGATAATGTTGTTTTGATAGATGTCGATTCTGAGGATTGTGACAATATTGTTATCATTGACATCACTGAATCTTTGCCAAATAAAAACTCAGAGTTACATGATGAGCAGTGGCCGTTCAGGAATGTAATAAACATTGATGATGACGAGACCCCTGACTGTAGTCGTCCTTATGGTGTAAACAAAGCCTCCGCTGGCACCTCTTTGAGTAGAGAATCTTTTTGCGTTGCTAGTACCTTTGGAAATTCTTCTGATGGCGACTGTCAATTTATTCACAACAGTTCAACACCGTTTAGGTTATCAAAATGCAAACGCACATATTCTGGGAATGCTTCCACAAGAAACCACTATGGTTTGGATACTAACTCAGAATGTGATTTATCTGATAATGAGTATCCTGACTGCGATGTAGTGGAAGATTTTTCGGGGGAGGTTCAAGCAATGTGGGAAGAAGCTTTCTCCAGGAGAATGAAAGGTATTCACAAGGTTTTTATTAACGAAGGCCACCTAAGTAATGAATCAAGAAGTTCATTCGGAACTGAGGTCAACCGGGGCAAGGCTTTTGCAGGAGACAACCACAGGTTGGTTCAGGAAAAGGCTACAGGAAGTGTTGACAAAAGAGACAATTGGGTTTGCAGGCAGTCACACACAACTGGCGATGCTAAGGAGATGGAAAATCCAATGCCTCAAAGGCATTTATTTAATAGTTCAACACTACATGGTAAAGGGACTAGCCATAGTTCAACTCCTTCCTGTAAATCTGTTGACGGATCTAGAAAATCCCTTTCATCTAAGAGTTTCTTGAGCTCAGGAAAACATAATGAAGGTAGCCCTGAAGAAAATGGACCACTGGTTCCTGAGATACCATTTCTCAATGAAGCTGAGCATGAAGAGGATAATTCTCTGACCAATATTGATGCATGCTTAATTAATATCCGTGAACGTCTTAAGGAAACAGATGAATACAGAAGAGCAATGGAGGAAGAATGGGCTTCCCGACAGCAAGCATTGCAGATCCAGGTTTACATTCTTCACTTTTCTGCTTGGTGCATTTCTGATAAGTAATATCATGATACTGATATAGTTTAGAGTTTGTAAGATATAGCAGGAGAAAATCCTATAAGAAAGCATTGGAGCACTTACTAAATACCTACAACCAAGCATTAGAAGCTCTAAGAAACTTTGTATAGCTGATGATGATCCCTAGCCAATTTAACTTTACTCATTTTTCTTTATAATGTTTTCATGATCCTAAATGACTCCAACCATACTAGTACTTATGCTAACCTAAATCACTTAACCCTAAGTATGCATATTAACTAAGGGAAATACATGATAGCTACAAAAAAAATAAGTGTGTGTGTGTGTGTAGATATATACATATAGATAGATAGATAGACTTAATCAGGTGAGAATGGCCTTTAACGTGAGAAATGAGAATAGATCATGTTCGTTGATTTCACAATATCTATGGCTCTGATTACATAATAGTTCAGTCAAAAATGTTGCATTTTTCCTACATTTACCTGCATTAAAGGGCAATTTCATCATTCTGTAAAATGAACGAAAATATGTTACCTACATTTTATATACACCTTCATTAAATGGCAAAATCTTCATTTTTTGTTCATTTGTCTGCATTGAGGTCTTTTTATCATCTTACGTGCATTTTATCATTAAACTGTTGCATTATATCTTGTATAATATGCATTTTAATTTCTTAAATATGCATTATAAACTCAAAATGTAAAGAAAACATTGTCTCATCAAACTCATAAGAAAACATATTTTTAAAGGCATATATGCATTACACATAAATGATAAAATCAAATTGCAATAGAAAAGGGCCTCTAGTTTTGACTACAATTGAAGTTAACACTTGCACAGTTTTAGGAACTGATGCACCTCAAAAATTTTCAAACATCTTCAATGTTGAATCATTACAGTTAACAATACCAACATCCAACTTCTTAATTCCAGAAAACATTGTTGTCAATGTCTTTTATATCCATTAATCTTTTCAATACAATTATCATACAATACCTGAAAAATACACAATGATGAATATCATGAAAGAAATGAACAACTTTGCTATAAAATGAAAAATAGCTAAAATAAATTTGTAAATACAATTAATACATGAAACTATACTTTAATGCACAATATTTGACATTACGTGAAACAAATTCACATAAAAATGAAAGACAATATAATTGTAAACATGAAACTATACTTTAATGCACAATATTTGACATTACGTGAAACAAATTCACATAAAAATGAAAGACAATATAATTGTAATAGACAATCGGAATTTTACTCTAATGCACCATATTTAAGATCAAATTAAGCGAATTCACATAAAAATAAAAGTCAATACTTCCAAAAGCGTTTATAATAAACATTTTCAAAACAATGTCGTGAAACCATATTCAACGAATATCTTTCAAACAATGAAACAAACAAAACAAATATGATGCTCAAATCAGAAAAAATTCACAACCAAAACAAATATAATCTTCATGCAGTAACAATCATATACATAAAAGAAATTTACAATTTCAAATCTAAATAACTTCTCGCAAAACTATAACAAAAAGAAATATGAACTTAGAAAGTACAAAAATTTAGAACCTAACCTTCGGAACCAGCATCCATGATTATAGTATACTCTACAAGATCAGAACTCTAAACCACAACTCGATCGTCAAGATCAAAGCGATATGAATTAATGAAGGTTAAATAACCACGAAGACGGATTGATATTGAGAAATCTCAAAACTTATTGAACAAGGTAATGAAAATTTCATCGCAAATCGCAAAAACAAGGAATAAGATATCCAATTGATCGCGCAAAGAAGGAAATAAAAGTCTAAGCGCAAATTAAAGAGGATATGATTTCTTAAAATATGAACGACATGGATACCCTTAAATATGTATCAATGCTAGACATGAAGGATAAAATGACCATGGAAAAATTTGAATGATGACCGTGGATCATATGAAAAAATTGGTTGAGAACTTGAGATATATTCTCATTTCTTACATTAAGGGCAATTCTCATATGATCAAGCCTCTCTCATTATATTATGTTATACACTTTATTATAATGTGTGTGATACTTTATTATATTACATGCGATATAATGAACTTAATATGTATGTATTATAATGATTACTCTTTCGAAAATCCTAGCATCTTGAGTATTTAAACCAGAGTATTTTGATTATGATCTTGCTTTTTTCTTGTAGGCTGAAGAAGCACAAAAACAACGTCGGTTGCAGAAGAGAATTAAATCTGAAAGTATGCGTTTGTTGGATATGGAAAGAAGACAGAAGCAGCGCCTAGAGGAAATGCGAAGTCTTCAGAAGAAGGTCTGCATTTTTTCCACTGTTACAGTTTAGACTTAGGTCATTTGTAGAGTATTTACTAATCAGATTTTTATAAAGAGGATGATCAAGTAATTTTTACTCTTAGGATGCGGAGAACATGAACCTGAAGGATACAATTCGCGCTGGCATTAGAATTGAGCTCAATAAATTGGAAGCTGGGTGCCAGAATATGGCTTTTCTTTTGCATTCATTAGGAATCCGGGTGGACAATTGGCCTAATCCATCCCCACAAGAGGTTGGCTGAACTAGCTGCTTTGTATTCGATTTCGTTGCATTCACATTATGCTCTACTTTCTGCTACAATGTGTAAGAAAACCATTTTTCATTCTATTTACATGCTATCTTCAAATTTGTTTTTAGCTCCCAACTAAGGCACCACTTTTAAGAATACTTTCATATGCTTGCCTATGATATGGCTTATCAAACATCTGATTTAATTTGTACTTGATAAATCTGTAACATTTTGCCATGCAAGGAAGGCTCTAAGTGAGTCCTCAACCTCAAAGCTCAGTGGTTAATCGCTTTGATTATGACCAAATGGTTATGGTTCAAGTAAATGTTAGGGACATTCCTCATTTAAATGTTGTACCTTGATTTCTAAAAATAAAACAAAAAAAAATAAGGCTAAGTGTTCATATAGCCATAGGATGGGTGAATGCAACTGCTCTTTTATCAGAGTTGTGGGGACTGTCAAAAGTGGACTGAGAATGGAAGTATGAAACCTGCATTTATTTGTGATCTTTGATAACTTATTTAGTGTTTGAGGGGCTAGAAAGATGGTCAGAGTATATTCCTCACAATTATAAAGGTGGTGGCATCAAGCTATGAAGATAATTGAACCTGCCTACAAGATGTGGATGTGGAGACTAAACAATACAAAAGGAGACCATCCTATACGTGAATAGTGGAATTACTTATTTGACTCCATTAGATATTTATGTATGCTGGGTTTGATATGCTTCATGTATGGTTGCCTCCAGCGACACATGATGAGAAACCGATGGTCTTGAGTAGTTTATTGAATGAATGGCTCAGTTTATTATGTTATTCTCTGTCATGGGCTGTATATTGTTAAGAAGTCGCGTTTTTGTCATTATTTAGTTACATGAAATTGATGACGTTTGCAGGTGCAGGGAGCTTACAAACGAGCATTGCTAGCTTTTCATCCAGATCGAGCGTCACGATCAGATATCCGCCAGCTGGTTGAAGCTGAAGAAAAGTTTAAGCTTATCAATCGCATGAAGGAGAAATTCCCACCTTTGTGACGTTTTAGGTAGTTCCTGTTTGTACTCACAGTAATTCTTAGCACCTCAGATGCGAATGCATCCATCCAATAATCCAGAAATTAATTAGTAGGATCTGCACAGGCTGAAAAAAAAATGTAAATTTCATTATATTACGCTTCTCGAGGTGATTCCCATTTTAAGCCTGGTGGAATATGCAGAAACGATCTTTTAGTACAATCTGGAATGGAGAGAAAATACTGGAAAATTTAGCAGAGGTTCATAGTTTTTTTGATTATTTGGCTTATGTACAAGTGAAATCCTTCATTTCTCAGTTATTGAAAATATTGTATTTGTTAAATTTATATTTTGCAGTAATATATTTGGGTCACCTTATGATCAGATGAATGTATTATTCTGTTTTCTGGGATTACTCATCGTTAGGGAGATCCAGCTGTCTGCAGTAGACGTCTCTCTTTGGACAAATATATATGAAATATTGCCCTAGTGGATGTGTGTCTGGTTTTATTATGAGGTAAGCAGCTTAAAAGTAGTGCAACCATCAATTCCTTAGCTCTATTACTCATACACTCTATTTTTTCCCATTGTTTGTCTTCCTTTTCTTTTACATCCCAAATAACTAATTACATGCAGCTGCTACTCTTGCTTTACAGTGACTGGAGCAACACCTGAACTCCATGTTGAGGCTGAGCAGTGAGGACTACGAAAGGCGAGTGAACATAACCCGGTGAGAGGGTGAAGTGATAGCGTTGAAGGATCATTGAGAGCGCTATCTTTGCCTCATTCATGGCAAAGTTGAGGCCTACACATGTTCTAGGTCCAAAACCAAACCCCAGGAAGGCTGTGGCATTGCCATCCATCGCCTTAGCCAACCCCTCCTCAAATCTCTCCGGTTTAAATTCATGGGCGTCTCGCCCCCATATATCAGGATTATGGTGTATGGCTAGAGTTGGAATAACCACACTCACGTTTTCTGGAAACTCGTATCTTCCCAGCTTCACTCTGCTGCTTGTTCTTCTCGTTATAAGCGTGACAGGGCTGTACAGCCTCAGTGTTTCGTATAATATCATGTTCATCTGCATATCAGAAAACACTTATTTCCTGTACAATCTATCTATCTACATCAAATGCAATATGATTCGATTGCTTACAGTTTTTAATTTGGCAAGGCCTTCTGAATTCGGATTTTCTTCGCCAAACAGTTGATGCACCTCTTTTCTAGCCTTGTCTTGCCAGTCTGTGTGGATAGAGAGGAGAAATATGCTCCATGACAGTAAGCTGAAAGTCGTTTCCTGTCCAGCAAAATAGAAGCTCTTGCATTCGTCGATGATATCAACTGCAGATATTTGGTTTTTTGGGTCCATGTCGTGGTGAGCTTTTAGGAGTGATCCTAGAAAATCTGTCCCAAAACTCTCTGCTCGCCCTGTTGTTACTTCATCTTCCCTCCTCTTTACTACTTCCATGATAGAATCATGAAGAAACTGCTCGATTTTCTCTGCTTCGTCCTCATCCGGTGTTCTTATAAACTTTCTGCAGTGTTTGTGGAGAAATGTTACTACTAAATCAGATTATACAATAGCAGCTAAAAACTAACAATAAAATGGCAATGCAAGCTCAGTCCTAGATGGATTACATCCACTACAAGATGATCAGCTATTCAAAAACTGACATTGATGCATTAGAAATAGAGAGAGAGCAGAAGCAACTTACTCAAAGCCAAAAAATCTGATCTTAAGAATGTTTTTGGAGGTCAAGGCAGTAAGCTTTGACAACTCATCAAATATCTTTCTCCCTTCCAAGTAACTACTTCCGAAAGCTGTCCTGGAAATCACTTCAACTGTAAGAGCCCTGAATTCGCTACAAACCTCGAGTTCTTGGCCTTGGTGGTTCCTCCATTTCTGCAGCATGGTTTGGGCACAAGCAACCATTGCTGGAACCATGTCCTAATAACACCAACACCAAAATGAAGAATTTCATAAATGATCAACACATTGATTGCTAACAGAGTTTAATTATATCACCTTGAGACACTCTCCATGGAAAGCATGATTAGCCAATTTCCTAAGCCTCAACCATTTTTCACCTTCTGCCACTACAATCCCATCTCCAAACAACTTCTTGAAGTAACCTTTCACTTTTCTTTTTTGATACTTGTCTTCTTTGTTGCTAAGGATTTCTTTAATCAACTCAGGCTCAGTAACAACAATTTCAGGCTGAGTGCCAATCCAAATAAGAAAGTTGTTCCCTGTTTGATGAATAAATTTCACCCTTTGGCTTTTCAAGTAGATGTTAAACTAGGTAAAATTAAATTCAATAGTCTAGATCAATATACTCACATTCTTGAACCAAAAATCAGGTATTCAAATGTTTTCTTTAATAAATTTCTACACATCTGCAATATCATCTACTTCTGTTAATCATAATTCTTTTAAGATATTAAGAGTGAGATATATCCACTAATTTTTATTAGGTTATACATGCCCATACAAACACAGAGTTAACTTGCTCAACTTCAACTCAATTTAACTAGAAACATGACGATTATATATCTCTGCAAAATTAATTACAGAAAAAAGAAAATACCATATAAGTTGGACCAAGAATAGAAGTGAGGCTGAATTCTTGGATATATATGATGAGATAAGTCCATGGGTGCATCACTGCTCTGCTGCTTCATTTTGATTATCTCTTTGGTGGTGCCGTGCAGGAATCTGTAAGAGGGGCCTCTGATTCCTTGAGAATGAATCAGACGTTGAAGACGAAGAGGACTCCACCATAGTTTGTACAAAATTACTGAAGGAATTATCAACAGAAGAAGGAACACACACACAGCTAAAAAGGGAATCATGGGTTCAATCAAGAACTGGGATTCAAAGTTATTGAAAGATTGATTAGTGATTAGAGTGGGATTGATTTTGTTGGGAAAAGTTGATAAGAAGAGAAAAGCGAAGGTTGAGATATTTGTAATGAAATTTAAATTATTATATCGAATAGTATTCTATTCATGTCAATAATGTCAATATTATGTCGATATAATAATAGCTTGACATAAAAATTTTAAAAAAAAAAAAAATCAACTCTAGTTCAATCCCAGTACACATAAATAGTGTTGTGCATACAATCAACCCATTAAAAAATTGATATAATTGTAAAAATTGTTAGTGCTAAGTCAGACGCTAAAATTAATTATATATAATTAATGCCCAATTTATTTCTCTCTGTTAATCTTTCGAAAAATTATATGGGAATAAGTTCCAAATCAATTATTCCCTCGTCCCGAATATTTGGTCCATGTTTTTTTTTTGGGTGTCCCATTTATATGGTCTATTATCTAAATTTAGTATTTTTTTTGCATGTGTTTACAAATTTACCCTTATAAATTGAACATAATTAATAGAATTATTGTTAATAATTATTACTAAATAAGGGTGATTAAAAAAATTTATTCAAATATTTAATATATTCATAAATGAATTTTGACATTCGTGCAAGTTAAAACATGACCAAATAAATAGGGCGTCAAGTCGAGTCCATCCCCCATCAATTTTCTCCATTGGGGCATCTAAGTGAAGAGGTGGGGAGGTCGTAGCCCCCTATCATGAATATTTTTCGATGTTAATAGTACTCCATATTAAAGGTTAATTGCAAATTTTAATAAATTTTTTCATTTTTTTTAAATTATAAAATAAAACTTTTCAATTTTGCAACTATAACACAAAATTTAAAATTTTTATAATTATAATAAAAATATATTTTATCTATAGAATTATCAATTGAAAATTAATTTTTATAATTGTTTTGAATATTCTAAAGGTTATGTTAAATCTTTCAATTACCCTAATTTATTAATGTTTATTTTGGGAACTTTTTTGGTAATATTTGGATTACCTTATTTGTAAAAATAAAATTGTAAATATTAAATGATTATTAACTTCAAAATTAAAATGTTAAACTATTTTGGTACAAATTATATTAGAAATTAAATTGTAAAATTATACAAACATTAAAAATTTAAATACAAATTTATAAAAGTTGAGAATTAAATTGCAAAAATCTAGTGGTGTTAAAAACTAAATTATAAGTTTGAAAGAAATACAGAAAAATTAAATTTCAAAATAGAACCACATCAAGAATTACAATTGTATTTTAAAAAATATTACATTATGTTTTACAAAATCGAACAAATATTAGTAATTCAAATTTTGTTAATCTTTGTTTTTTTGGGTGGGAGATCCCAGTCGATTTATTTAAAATTTAACTTTACCAATGTTTATTAGTCAATTGAATAAAATTGGTCTACAATGCAATGGCGTATCCAGAAATTTAAAATTAGGGGTACAAATACAATATATAAATATAATAAATTGGGGATACATTATGTAAAAAACATATAAATAATATGTAAAAATATATATAAACAATAATAAATATGTATATATATATATATATTGGGGGTACAAGTGTACCCCATATTACCCCCTAAATCCGCCACTGCTTCAATGTTAGTTAACCGAATTGCAAAATTAAAGCTTTGAGCCTTCAACAAATATATATGTAACTACAAACCGAAACTCGTTTCTACATTGGTGTGGATTACTTTATGAATAATTTTAGTTGATTGAAAATATAATTAGGATGTCAATATATAATTTTATCAAAGTTTTACACTTTACTAATTTGATAAAGTTTATTTAATTAAATAATTAAGTTTTTCATAATATTCTCATTTAAATGTTATATTTTAAAAAAAAAGGTTTATTCAATATATTTATTATTTATAACCATTTAATGTATATTTTATTATTTTTAAGATTTTAAAATATCAAATAATACCAAACATAAGAATAAAAATAAATTATCACGAAAAATTGTCATTTCAAAATTATTCATATTTAAAGTAAATAACAAACAAACAATCACAAAATTTATAATTAATAATTTTTTAGGGATTTTTGTTATAATTGCAAAGATTTTGAAGTTTGTGGTATAATTGCTAATATTGAAAAGTTTTATATTATAATTGCAAAATTTTGAAAAGTATGTTATAATTGCAAAAGTAATGAAAAGTTTTTGTTAAAATTTGTAATTAACCCTATGTTAAATCAATATTTTTATGATAGTCTCTTCATTTTTAAGTTGTGAGGAAGAAAAAGAGTTGAAATAAAGTACAAAAAAAATATAGGAAGGAGCTGAAAATATAATTAAATATCTAATTTTATTTAATTTTACAATTTTTTATTAAGTAAAATTTAATAGAATTCCCTAAAAAATTCTAGATTTACCTCTGATTTTCTCTAACTCTAACCTAGATCCACTAGGTTATGGCTATGAGATATAAAAGTGCCAGAATCGGAAAATAATTAAAGGAAAGTAAATTTTGCGTCGGTCATATTTTAAAACATTGGACACAACTCATTTTATATGTATAGTTAATATAATATTATTTAGCGAATAATGATTTATATATGTTTTAAAGCTATTTATTATGTTACTAAAGTTTGTGACTATTCTCAATTTATAGTATAAATGTTTTTTTAATAAAATCTCAGTATAAATATTAATTACAGTAGACTATTCCTTATAACAAGTACGTCTAGATTTTAGATATGGGTTCATGTAAAGAAAATGAGGTTAAACTAACACTAATTAAACAGTTTTATGAAAAACAAAACATAGAATAAGGATAAGGAAATAATAAAATAAATGGCAATCAAGTCTCTACAGTCTTGCTACTGCCCACATTACGAAAGATTTTCATGCTATTTCGATTATTTTGTCAATAATGTATACCATTTGCCGTCAAATAATAATAGAAAGAAATGATTCATTCTAATTTTAATCCGAAAAGAGAAAAGGCATTTGTATATTAAATATATTCAGCCAACAAACTCCAATAATATCCATGGCAGGCATTTTTTTTTTTCGCAGTTTGTTTTGTTATCTGAAAGGAGACAAAATCGTGGTTTTAATAAAATGATTCATTCCTCTTTCTATTACCAAACCAAAATTCATCGACAAACAACTGGAATATGTCTGAACTCCAACTGATCGTGTTACTTGTTGTCTCTATTCTTTCCTGCTTCTTCTACTTGCTCAGATTCCTGCACAAAGTATGGTGGACGCCCCTCCGACTACAAGCTAAGATGAGATCACAGGGAATCAGAGGTCCACCCTACAAATTCCCACATGGAAACCTCAACGAAATCTCCAGCATGAGAAGCCAATCCATGGAGAAGCCCATGGATATTTCTCATCATCTGTTCCCCAGAATTCAGCCTCATGTCTATGCATGGACCAAGGCCTACGGTAACAGAATCAGTTCCTTTGATGATGGAGTGTATACAGACAATTTATTTATTTTGATATATATGGCAGGGAGGAATTTCATATGCTGGCATGGCTCACAGTGCCAGTTGTTTGTGACTGAGCCAGAGCTGATCAAGGAGATACTGATGAACAGGGATGGCGCCTTTCCCAAAATGGACATGGAGGGCCATGCAAAGAGGCTGCTGGGGGAATCCCTCATCACAAATGAAGGTGAAAAGTGGGCTAGAGTTAGAAAACTGGCCAACCACACTTTCCATGCTGAGAGTCTGAAAGTGAGTGCTTCTTATTTGATCATCACCATTTTCAGATATGCTTTGCAGCAATCTCTTGGTTTCTCACGTGCAGAGGATGGTTCCCGAGATGAGTTCGGGCGTGGCGATGATGTTGGACAACTGGGAGAAGAATTATGGGGGGAAAGAGTTCGATGTGTTCAAAGAATTTGGGATGCTAACGACTGAAGTCATTTCAAGAACAGCCTTCGGGAGTAGTTACATGGATGGAAAGCATATATTTGAGATGGTGGCCAAATTGACAGCAGTCACGGTTAGAAATGTGTACAAAGCCAGAATCCCAGGAATCAGGTGGTTTCTTACAACCTTGAAAATCGAAAACAAGAATTATATCAAGTACAATCTGATCTCTGTCTGTGTGTGTGTGTGTCAGTTTTCTGCAAAGAAATGATGACGAGGTTGAGGCAGAGAAGCTGGAACGAGGAATCAAGAGCTCAGTGATGGAGAAAGTAAGAATGAGAGAGAGAGATGCGGAAGATGGAGAAGTCGACAAGTTTGGAAGTGATTATCTGGGACAGCTTGTGAAAATCAGACATGAATCTCAAGTTAAGAAGAGGATCACAACTGATCAAATGATTGATGAGATCAAGACAATCTACGGCGCAGGCCATCTTACGACGACGAGCTTGCTCGGTTGGTGTGTTGTAGTCCTAGCTATACACACTGAATGGCAGGAGAGAGCTAGGGAGGAGGTGAAAGAAACATTTGGAGACAACAGCCCAGATTCCGATGGCATTGCGAGACTCAAAACAGTAACTAATCCACATATTATTTTGATTTTCGGACACATATTTAGAACGTAACTGTTTCTTATTCTCATGCAGATGAACATGATAATCAACGAGTGTCTCAGGCTGTACCCTCCAGTTATTACAGTGACAAGGAAAGTAGCCCGGGAAACTAAGATAGGGGGACTCTGTCTTCCTCCGAAGATGAACATTTTCATTCCGATTCTAGCTCTGCACCACAGCCCTGAAATCTGGGGTGAGGATGTTCACCTGTTCAGACCAGAAAGATTTGCAGGAGGAGTAGCTAAAGCTACCAACAACAATGGTGCTGCATTTCTGCCGTTTGGGATGGGAACTCGAACTTGTGTAGGCTTGAACTTCACCACCAATGAAGCAAAGATTGCACTGTCAATGATTCTGCAGAAATACAAGATTATTCTCTCACCAAACTACGTCCACTACCCAGCCGACGTATTCATTCTCACTCCCAAAAATGGAGTTCCAGTCATCCTCCAGAAAATCTAGCAAGAAAATGTCCCTCCCATGTAATAGTTCTGTTCATGTTTAAAATAATGTTTTGTAAGCTTATGTGTGTTGAAATGAAGATTCAAGAAAAATATGAAATAACATATGACAATGCTCAGGAATCACCAACTCTATGAATCCACACAAATGTAAATAAGGTTATGTGAAAAGCTACTGATCAATCTGTGCCATAGATTTTCAATAACTTCTATTTTACATTTGAGAGTGTGTGATTACTGTCATATACGCAAGTGTAACACTCTGGATCCACGCGATGAGGGTCCGTAACAGTTTAATGTCAAAGCGGATTCTATGAGATTAAGAGGTTTGGAATGAGGCCAAACAGAGTAGTTCATCCAGTACAATAATTGATCATTTCTTTACATGTGGTCCAATTTATTCAGAAATGTAGTTGGTGAGAGAGACAAGATTCAGCAATGACAAAGTAACCAATAATCATCAATATCTTCCATGAAGAACTTCAATAAAAACAACTAAACTAAGCTAAGATCATGATCGAATGTAGCAAGTTGTTAAGCTTTATGGACCGCTATGCCATTTTCTTGAAAAAAGAGGTTGTTAGCATGTCAGCATTGAGAGAGAGATTGATTGCTGACTACAGAATCTTCTATATACTTTATTACATTATCACTCTCAGCTCTTTTATATCAGGTTTTATAAGCACATGGACCACTATGTCATTTTCTTGAAGTTCAATAGGTTAGGATGTGGGGTCAATGAATGAGGCCAAACAAAATATTTTACTTTGTGCAATAATTGCTAACTTCTAAGTTGTGCTTAAATTTATTCAGCAATGGGGTTCAGACAATGGCAAAGCAACCAATAAACATCATTATCTTCCACAAGGTAATGACAAACCTCAGTAGTTGGTGGCTGCTGATAAAGACTCTAATCATTTTCCCATTTTCAGAGGAAAGAGATGATGCTTCTTGTGAGAATAATAATCCTGCTTGCTACATGTCTGTTGGCTTATGGCCTGTTAGCTCTAATTCGATTGATTAAGAAAGTATGGTTGAATCCGATACGCGTACAGTACCTGATGTCGTCCCAAGGCATCAAAGGCCCTCCTCCGCGGTTCCTGCATGGAAACACAAAGGAAATTATCAGTATGAGAAGAGAGACAATGGGACAAGCAATGGAAGACATTTCCCACAACATTTACCTCAGAATTCTGCCTGACGTCCGTTTATGGGCACAACAGTATGGTAAAAACTCCTCAAAACATTATTACATCCTTAATTGGAAAGGTCTCTCCTTCTCTCATTCTTTCTCTTGCAATTGCAACAGGTGCAAACTTCCTGAACTGGTATGGTCCTCGACCCGAGCTGGTTGTTACTGAAGCAAAACTGGTCAAGGAAATACTGTATGACAAAGAGGGTAACTACCCGAAAATAGATCTTGAAGGGTATGCAAAGAAGCTGCTGGGAGATGGTGTGTCATCATCCAAAGGCCAAAAGTGGGCAAAGATGCGAAAACTCACCAACAATGTTTTCCACTCAGAGAGCTTGAAAGTAAGATTCCATTGTGTCTTTAACTCAAGAATGCTTTGGATAAGATAAGAATTTTTTTGAATGTAGAACATGTTTCCTGCAATGATCACAAGCGTGGAGTCGATGTTAGAGAAGTGGGAGAACTACCAAGGCAAGGAGATTGAGGTGTTCGAAGAGTTCAGGATATTGACATCAGAGGTCATTTCCAAGACAGCCTTCGGTAGCAGTTACTTGGAAGGGCAGAACATCTTCGATATGTTGATGAAGTTGACATTACTACTTTCCAGAAACGCCCACAAGATTAAGTCTCCTTGGATGAGGTATATGTCTGTCTGAAGTCTGAACTGAAATTCTTACAATCAAGACCGATGTAGTGAATCTGAATGTTATTACATCCGGGATTCTCTTGCAGCTGGTTCTCAACAGATAATGATGAACTCGAATCAGAGAAACTAGAGAGAGGGATCCGGGACAGCATCGTACAGATGATAACAAAACGAGAGAATGAAGAAACCACAAGAACAGATTTTCTTGGAAAGCTTCTAGAAGCTAATCAGGACAAGGATCAAAGCAATAGGATTTCAGTGGAAGATGTAGTTGATGAATGCAAGACATTCTACTTTGCTGGACATGAAACCACCACATCATTGCTGTCATGGACTGTTCTCCTTCTTGCTGTCAACCAAGAATGGCAGGAAAGAGCAAGGAACGAGGTGACTGAATCATTCGGGCAGACCAATCCTGACGCAGACGGTATTGCAAGGCTAAAAACTGTAAGAAACATCCTCAAGTTGAACTAACAAGTACTCTAAATAAACATCCTAATTTTTCTTCTTCTTCTTTTTCGTGTAGATGAACATGATCATTGAAGAATCACTGAGACTTTACCCTCCAGTGCCAGCAATCAAAAGGAAAGTCGATAAGCAAACCAAACTTGGAAATCTAACTCTACCACCTGAAATGGTGCTATATATTTCGCCATTGGCGCTGCATCATGATCCCACAATATGGGGAGACGATGTTCATCTGTTTAAACCAGAAAGATTTGCTCAAGGGATTGTGCAGGCGACCAACAATAATCCTGTAGCATTTTTGCCATTTGGGTTCGGACCAAGAACTTGTCTTGGGCTAAATTTTGCAACTGCAGAAGCCAAAATAGCCCTTTCGATGATTCTGCAGCGCTACAGATTGATCCTCTCACCTACCTACATTCATTCTCCAGTTCAGGTGTTCATGATCCGTCCACAACATGGAGTGCAAGTCATCCTCCAGAAAATCTGATGCTGCATAATTCATTCCAATTTGCATTAAATAATCATCAAGTATGCGTTAAAATGTTTCATGTATAACAAATTGCAATGCAAATGAATTGGTTAGAAATGTGTAGAATTCTTGTTTTCTTTATTCGATATTTGAATTTTAGTTCAACACCCAATAATAGTCCATATGCTTCATGCTTCAACTATATTTCTGTATTAAGTTTTGTTGAAAAATTATTTATAAAAAACCCTCACAATATATTAGTAGGTTAATTTATCACATTTTATATATAAAATAACATAAAATTATACTTCATTAATTAGTGTAGATAGAGAAATTTTTCTTAGTTTCTGACAAGCAGTGATAGCCATCTCGTTGGAAACCGGAAAGGTTTTATAGGAAGACGAACCATCTATCTACTGCTCTTCAGTCTACACTCTACACGCTCCATTCATCTTTGTCCATTTAATTACAGATTAATTCGTACCACCAAAAAAAAAATAACTAAACCCTTTGGCCTTCTATAAATACACCCCTCATTTCCCAATCTTTGCATGCGACCAAGTTAATCACCTCCGATTCAGTTTCAATTCAAAAAAAGAGATGGCTTACCGTAATGGCACGGGAAACAGTTCATCATCCAAAGCGAAGATGCAGGGGGAGGAGGAGAAGGATAAGTACGACGGAGTAAACGAGGCTCTGGTGGCGGTGGGTGTTGCGGCGGGCGTGGCGGTGGTGGCGTGGGGGCTTTCGAAGTTGTTCGGAGGCTCTGGCGAGAAAATGATGAAAGCTCCTGGAAAAAATTACTACATGCCGAGGAAGGACTTTGACAGCGATCCAGCTGATTGGTTTCGCAATCACAGAAACTAGTTTCTGTTGGGTCATTACCCAGTTTCTACCATTATCTATCACCATCTCATGCTTTCTGGCCACCTTCGGAAGTAGTAGTTTCTTTTTCAGTTAAATCTACCTAGTGTCTGGACTTTAATGTCTAGCTGTATCCGCCTTTTGTTTATGTTATAAAATGACATTTATGTCGTATTGCTTTTTTTTTTTTTTTGTCACATCACAAGCTTATGATGCATTAACTTGTCATAATATTTGCTGTAAGTTCAGAGCTTAATTATGCATTACTACACCAAAAGTCAAGATCTTGATAAATCTGCAAGGCGTCTGATAACAAATGTTGCACATTAGTGCAATAAACAATTCGTGTTTCAACGCAAATTAAAAACTTCCTCTAGAGACGAGAGGGGAGAGAATGGTCATCGCCTTCTCTTCTTGTTTTTACCCAACTGCCCAGACTTGAAAGCATGTTCCTGTTCTTGGAGGAAAGCTCTAACCTTCCCACGCATCTCAGCCTTTTCTTCCTCTATTCGTGCCTTCTCCAGTTCCTTAACCTCCAACAAGAAGTAGTTATCTTTCCTCAGTTCACGCCGTGCGCCTCTCTCCTCTTGTTTCAACTGTTTCCGCAATTTCTTCATCTCAACTCGCTCTCGGTCTGGATCGTAATCTCTTCCCTTGACAAAGCTGTGCCACATTTTCCATTCCATTCATCATCGTCAGTTCAGTAATTACTAAAAAACTTAATATTATGAATGCAATAGTGTGAGAATTCGGGCGTACCTGTCCTCAAACTTTGGAATTGCTGTTTTGATAACCTTCTGCTTTCGGAGTCTTAGTGGTTGACGCAGCGAATGGTGTTCCTGAGATTTGGTCTCAATAACCTGCGCCACATCTCTCACTTCCACCTTCAATGCATCTGGTATCTCATCTTCTTCTGCCAGCCCCTGCAATAGTTTTGCAATTGGCAAAAACATCTCTGGGAATGATTTGATTTCCGAGTACACGTTCACGAATCCTTTAAGGTTCCCAATAATTGCAGAAAGTATGCTCGACCTGTACATGACAGTCTTTCAGTTATCTAAAATCCCACAGAAATTTAGATGCAGCAGTTCTAAACAATTATTACTTCATACAAAAATGCATTCATGTAGTGTAAGAAAACCAGAGAATTCAAGTCAACTTCCAAGTAGTGAAATAAATAAAAGAAAATATATGTATTCTAAGAGAAACCCTGACCTGAAATCGTCAGAAGCAAAATAAGGAGAATCATCTGGCAAGTCCATCAACGTTATAAAATCCAATGAATTAACCTCTTCAACGCATCCTTGCATGTGGAGTAACGGCCTCAGTGCTTTTAATTCCATAAGATGATACAACTGTGACAATAATAGCAACATAAATAAAGTCATTATCTAGACAAAAGTTCAACTACACCTTCACTATAAGCAACCCCATATATAATAGAAAAAAAACCTGAGAAGCTTCATATCTTTTTCTGTTAGTTAGAGCTGCCATTAGCATAGTTTGCAAAAAAGTAATAGCCTCGGGGCAAAACTTTTGGGATTGTTTACTGACCTGTAACAAATTGCCATTGTAAGCAGCTAGCTCGAAAGATTAAGCTTTTCAAAGGCTAATATATGCAATAGATATCAAATTCAAGGAAACAGATGAAAGAGTAGCATGGAAGATACTTACTGATAGTAACATAGAGCACAAGAAGGTGCCAACTGCAATATCTCGACCAGAAGTTATGGGACATCGCATGAGATATTCAGAAATCAACAGGATAGCAGGGGTCATTACAGCGTGGCGAAAATCAGAGCATGGGAAAATCATGGACCACAGCCTCAGGAGGAAAAGTGTCTTGAGAGATGGCCAACAACTCTTTCCTGTTATGAAAAAAATGTCAAGAAGTAGATTAACAACTGAATGAAAGCGGCGATACATGCACCGGCGGATGATACACAGAGAACTAAGAGTGCATAAGGCTTAAAAAGAGAAGAGATATTCGATCAATAATGCAGGCCACCTGTATTCTTGATATCCTCACAAAATTGTGTTCGGGTACGCAACAGTCGCTGACGGGCACAAACAGCTGCAAAGTATGGGATCTCTGTACTCATTTCCATCAGTGGCTTGACAACCATATTAAGTAACTTGAAATTTAATGGCTTCTTGCTGGCTAAAACAGCAAAGTATTGCAACAACACGCCATAGAACACCTGCAATGCAATTCAGTCCATTATTACTGAATATAAAATAGTTATTCTACAATAACAACACATAAAAAGAAAATTAAATATCATACTTGCATCTTTTTCCTATTCTCTGCCGCAACAGCAATTGCATTATATGTTCTAATCCGCCGGATAGCTTCCACAATTTGATCATCAGAACAATTTTTCACTAAGGCACTAAATTCTTCGTAATCTTTGGGAGCTTCAATTGTGTAGGGAAGATCCCTTTTTTTGTGTACATCCTCTTTAAGATTTACTTTTAGTCTGTGAGCTGTTGCATCATCATTTTGTTTGCCCAATATCTTCTTCTGGGTTTCCATGTCAACTTGTTTTTCAGTACCATCATCACTATCATCATCTTCTTCCACCGAATCTAATTGGTCGTCGTCACTCTGTTCCCAGTCCTTGAGAGACTGAGCCTTTTCATATTCAGCACTCCCTTCCTCATCCTCTGAGTCAGCCTCCCCCTCATCCTCATCCTCTTCCTCGTCCTCTTCCTCATCATCCTGCTCATCCTCATCATCATTTTCTTCTTCCCCGGATGTTGAAGCATCGTCTCTGTCAGGATCAGTAGCACCCTCTCTTGCAAGTATGTCATCAATCCAAACAGCTTTAGCTCTTGGAACGGAATCAGAGAAGGAGTCTCCAAGATCGTCCCCAGATAT
The DNA here is from genome assembly GCA_026898455.1 of Plectranthus barbatus. Lineage (NCBI taxonomy): Eukaryota > Viridiplantae > Streptophyta > Magnoliopsida > Lamiales > Lamiaceae > Plectranthus > Plectranthus barbatus. Next base: position 10,565 of record JAPKLW010001800.1, on the reverse strand, counting down.
ATGTCTAATTTGTTTTGAAGCTTCATCATCTTCTTCAGAAGTATTGCCATCTTCATTGCTGGAATCATCACCAGCAACCATCCTCTTCCTACGTTCTTCCTAAACAATGCCAATACTAAAGTGAGCTTTCCTGGTATTATTATATTTTTCTCTGCTAGTTAACTGTTTCACAAAAGTTCCATTGTTGTTATGATCAAATATTGAGGATATGCATATGGATCCCACCATGTTGCCTCATGCAATTTGAGAAATGCAAGCATGGAAACAAATTATTCCTTTAGATTATTGATAAAATTTATATACGTAAGGTACTAAAATTGTAGGTAATAAATTGAGATGCTTAAAGAAGCTACAATGCAATAGGAGCCACTGTCACCGTTAATCAAGATCATTTACCACCTCAAATAAATAAAAGAACGACACATTTAATTGTCAAGCACAAAAAGGAAGATCTGATTCAAGCCACCAATCATGGTTCACAAGCAGGCATAGATACAGGTCTTCTAATACATGAAAATAGAAAATAAACAAAAGGTGGGGGCATCTTCACTAGGGGTTTAGTCTTTATCATGAAATATATATATGGATATCAAGAAATGTGGCATAACATTATACCTCCAACTGCTCCAGGCGTTCTTTCTCCTCTTGAGCTAACTCTTCAGGTGCCTTTGTCCTGTCTGATGGCCGTGCTCTCATATCAAGTGCCATTTCACCAAAAAGTTGGTCGTATTGATCAGGTTTCTCCTGTAAATACCAATAAGCCCCTTAATCCATTAAAACCATCCATTTCATTATAGCAAGGCAATAGTAAGATGCATAGGGCTTATGTTGTTCGAAGCTAAATTTACTAAAGAAAAGTAAAATAGACAAAACCAGATGAATTGCTAAAATATAATTAGCCAGAAATTACAGAAAATAAGTAGGAAGGAAATAACAAAAAAAAATGGTAAGGTAGAAGTGTACATGCAGAATGGAAGCATTGTTCTGTATTCTTGGGGCATCCTCTTTCTTGGCATTATCATTTGAGAATGATTTGAGAGCACTCATTTTGTTTGGTTTAGTCAGTGACAAAAGGGCTTCAGACTGAACTAAAGATGAAAAGTCCTTGTCCAATTGTTGAATGAACTCTTCATTTTCTTCTTTTTCCTTTGCCTTTTCAGCCTGATGGGCCAAAAGAACGAAAGTGTGTCAGTGCAACCAGAACAACATAAAACAGTCAGTTACATAGAATGACCAGCAAAGATATTCTCAACTCATAATAACAACCACCACCTTGAAGAATTTGCTTTTAGAAATAATGTCCTCCATCACTTCCTTTTTGCTCTTAGGCCTCTGCAATAAGAAAATGTGACATAATTAGAAATAGATTAGTTCTCTCGTATAACTGTGATTTGAGGCATCATGCATCAGTAATAATAATGGTAAATGAATGTTGACATTTCAAATGTGGAGAAAGACTTCAAAAAATGTACAGACAACCTTCTGTCAGCAAAAAAAAAAAAAGAAAAAAAAAAGGTTTTCACTCCCATAGGAAAAGAACCCCAAATAAGCTTCATAGAACCCTGCTACAAACCAATCATTTCCAAAGACAAAAGAATTGCTTCTTGGCTGCAAACATAAAGGCTATTCCTCTAATAATATCAACTATCGAAAAAAAGTGTTAAAGGAAAATGAATCATTTCCCCTTGAAAAGAGGCATTGACCTTACTGACTAAAGACAACAATTACACTCAACGTCAAAATTATTGAGCCAGGAGCAAAAAAAACTAAAACTTAATTCAGAATACATATCATTAGTATTAAAGAAAAATGTGAACAAGTTAAATAACAAGCACTTTATAGAACCAGACCATAAAGATACAACCTATGCCTCCATCCTCATACCTCAAATGATTTAATAAGCATGAACAAAACAGGAGGGGGCACAGCAGAAATGCTTATTCCAGTAAATAACTAAGTCCAAAGCATAGTTCAAAATATTTTATAAATGTTTTGCACAATAATAAATACTAACTGGAAAATAACTTTTACAGATACAAGGATAATTATTTAAGATGAACATAAAAACACAGCATTCATGGCATCATCTTTTCTATGATGTTCCTTCTTAGGCCTTTATTGATCAAGAAATTAGATGTTTAAAGATGATATAATACCAAAACCAGCTACAAAAATTGTAGGAATTTCATAATTACACGCTAGATATATGAAAATATCAAGATAATTTTCTGAAATATTAACATAACTTTGTTTAAGCAAAGGGACCATTGCAACATCCAACAAAAACCATTAATCTGACGAAAGGAAATTCAAAAAACATCGGGATGGAATTAAAAACAGTATTTGATGAACCAAAAATGACAAACATACTAAGACAACACAGCAGGGTTAAACAATGCAACAAGTGATAGAAATTTAATCTTACATCTTGACCTTCAATGAATCTTGAGTCTGGATCATCTTCATGGGGATTAGATTTTCGCCTTTCTGTTCAGAAATACAGTCAGTGACTGGAAAATATAATAGAAAAGCAGTAAAACAATAGATAGCTCTGTGTCAAAACATTACTGGATAACACAATTGTGGTAGTACACTCTTCACGCATCAAACAGAATATTAGACATGTATTCAGTATTCTGCTCAAGCTAAGAAATCATATTTTAATAGTACAAATACATAGGAATATAACCAGCATGGAACATGCATTCACAGGTACCAATGAAGTCAATAAAAGAACAAATACATCAATACAGAATAGGGGATTTATCACGAACCTTGGGCTCAAATTAGGATAGAGCATAATAAACATTCATAATGACCCCAATGCCAGAATATAATCCTTCAAGCAGAAAGACATACTTATTAACACAAGCAAGACAACAAATATTTTGTCAAGAACCAAACACAAAAGCACACCACTCATCCATATTATTATGTTCTTTTAGACTAGAAAATTGATGTTGCTGATTTGTATAGATTGCAAACAAGGCATAATCATACTATGAAGAAGGGTAAATCTTATAACTCTCGGAGTCATGACAATTTTACAGTAATAACATCCTCATTACATAATAAAGTATAGCTGAAAATTTGTTTCCTTCTCAGTAAACAGAAGAATATGACACATGCACAAAAATTTCAGAATACCCAAAAATAAACTTTTTTGCCACATCCCAGATATATTTTTAGATGATCATATAACAGTGAAACGTAGTTTGCGCTTAGGTTTATACTGGATGTCACCCAAACCAAAACCATTGGTGACAAACATAGCAAAAAATCAAGTGCGAAAGAAGACATAGATATGAACAAATCCTGAAGGCCTTGTGACAGGACATACAGGCTGGTTATCGTGCCAGAACATTGCGTTGTTCCAACAAATCTCATGAAAAAGATATAAAAGCAAAAACACACCTAAAAGTACTTACTATTATTTCCAACTGATAGATCAGCATCATCGTAATCCCCATCCAATAGTTCATCATCTTCAAAATCATCTCTTTCTGGGCCATCATCGTGAAACTCAAAGTCGTCTTCCTCCCCATCTGATAGATTGTACTTGCTTTTCTTTTTCACTCTTATCTAACAAGACAACCAGGAATACAGTAGATTTGAGAAGGACGTGGCGCAACCTCCACACAAACAAAGTAAAACAAAAATGAAAGAGTTTTCATATGTCAATTATCAATTTCTTTCCCGAATTTCATTACTCCAGCTTCATTATGTGCATCGTTGAACTAATATTTTTGAAATGAAAATTACATAGGGTCAACGTAATTGAACAAAAGTGAAAGAAACCTCACCTGCCGTTCTCGCTGAGACCTCAAAATTGCCTTATCAAAATCCCCAAGTTCATCATTTTGCTCTCCAATTCGCTTATCAACAAAAGTGGAAGACTTTGTGCTTTGCTCGTATTCCTTCAGCAACGTCTTCTGCCTCTGCATTCAAGCTCAAACACCACAAAATTCACACAAAATCCAAAGCCAGCTTCTGAGTAGTAGAAACCACACACACACGTGCACAAACCCATAGCAATAAAAGGGGACACGAAATTGAACCTTCTGAATGGCGAGAGAGCGAGAGAGCCCAATGCGGCATCGTTCATCGTCCTTGCGTTTCTTGCCCAATATGTTGAATTTACGCCGCGACCATATGCTCTCAAATGGGTTTTCTTTGGTAACTTTGATTTTCTTAGCGTCTGAATTCAAAACGCTCAGTTTTTTGTTAATCTTGCTCTTACTTTTCTTCTTCTTCGCACTTCCAGTGCTCGATTTCTTTGCCATTTTCCAAAATTGTTTGCTTCTCAAAGTCCGAAGTTATTTGAATGCTGAGGAATAACGGAGTATCGTGTGAGACTTGCAAGAACTGCAGACTTAGTTTAAAAAAACGCGAGGCGAGGTTCCAAGGCTACGAGGCGCAAGGCGACTCAGGGCGAAGCGAGCGCCTCAAAACCCTTTAAAAAACATTATATATATATTATATGTATATATTATTTATTACTCAAATTATGTATATTATTTATTACTCAAATTATGTATATTATTTCATTAAACAAATAATATATAAAAATATAGCAATAAAATTCAAGTTTAACAAATTACAAATACTAGTTGTAACAAATCACAAAAACGCAATACTAGTTGTTGTAGAAGTTGGAGCATAAGGTTAAAACTTAATCCTAAATTCTAACTAAATAAGAGTTCAACAAGCTGCAGTCTTAACTCATCCAAAGCAATTGGAAAGTTATGACACAAGAGGCATGAATCTTGAAGCAAAAAATTTAACTAAAATTTAACTAACAAGGCGCAGCAATATGAGAGGGGAAAATATGACACAGAGGCATGAATGTTTAAGAAAAAAATTAAGACTAACTAGACAGCAGTGGCGGTGCAGCAGGGCCGGGGCAGTGGCTAGGAAGCGGCGGTGGGCTGAGCAACAGGGGTAGGGAATTAATAGTGAGGGAATGAGAAGCCGTCAATTTAAAAAACGAAAAAGATAATTAAAAAAAAAAAAAAAAAAAAAAAACGAAAGGCTGCAGGGCTGACCGGCGGTGGCACGCAGGACGAGCGGCGACGGCGGCGCGCAGGACTGACGGGCGGCGGCGAGCAAGACTGACCGGCAGCGGCGACGGGGAAGTGGGTAATGTTTGGAGATAGCGTCTGATGTGCTTTCTGAATGTGTCGAGGGTTGGGGGCTGGTTTGTTTATGGGTATAATTAGGGTTATATTTAGAGGAAAATTTTGGAATAACAATTTTTTTTATTTAATATATAAAATATATCAATTCTCATAAAAAAAAATTATAATATAGAAAAAGTTATCTAAATATTTTTATTATTTGGTTTTCAAACTAGATTTTTTAAATGTAGTGAATATTTCAATATATTTTTTAATAAAAATTACAGTTTCTACAATTATCGGTTAAATTCAAATTTTTATTAAAATATTAATATAAATCAAGATTTTGAATTTTTATTTTACAACTGAGTATGTCAGGATTGAAATAAAATTTGTATATTAAAATATTAACATTTATACGAAAATTTTGAATTTTGATTAATACGAGAGTGAATTTAATGATTAATATTTAATAATTAAATTGTGCAAATTTAAGGTGTAAATTATATTTAATAAAATATTCTCATATATGAGTCAATGTTTAATATTTATTATTAAAAATATATATATTTAATTGAATATATGATAATAGTCCAACTGAATATATGAAATTGAATTATCAATATTTAGTTTATTTTAGGGTGTGGGTTGTATATAATAAAAATATCTGAATCGATACTTTAATAATTAAAATTAGGCATGAATTGGGTATGGTTTTGAGACTCCAAATATTTGTTTTAATTTTTTAAATTAATCTGGGCGTCAGCACCATTTATTTTTCAATTTGTTTTTAATTAAGGGTGCCGTGAATTAAAATTAGAAATAGGGACGTGAATTCAATTAATTAAATCAATTAAATTCACATTTAATCATATTTAAATTAAGAAAATGGATTAGGAATTTTTATATAAAACTGGTTGTCAATTCCAAATTATTTTTATAATTAAAATATATTATATTGAAAATAAATATTATAATTAATTCTGTAAAATCGGAAACTAGTTAGAAATAATTTACCCAAATCTAGGGATTTAATATGCTGGATTTAACACTTTCAAAAAAAAAAAGTGAAGAATGAGACTTTTAACATAATTTTTGTTATTTTGTGAATTTTTTTTACAAGAGTTGATATTCTTTTTATGTAACTTTAATTTTTTGACATTTTCGATTATTTCCTCTTATATTTATATAGATTTGAAATAAATTAAAAAAGTCAATATAGCTGGAATTCCACGAGGCTACTGCATCATCACTGGGAGCACCTCACCGCCTTGTCGCGTTTTTTAAACAAAGACTTGATTAGGGTTTTCAAATATTTGTCTTTTAATTAATCATTATATTATATTAAATTTATATGCTAAAAAATACAATAAATTTTAAAAAACAATTAAAGGACAACTTGGGCTATTAACGCACTTGAAGTCCCAATCCATTCTCCTCGTGTATCTAACATTATACAGTAAATCTTATAAGAAAAATATCCCACAAAAAAATAAGGATAAAATAATTTTAAAGAGTAGAATTTGATAAATCTTTAAAAACACGAAAAGATTTACAAAAAATAAACTCAAACAAAAATTCATTTCAAGAACTAGAAATGGCACCACGGAATTGAGCCGTGTTGAAGTCACTGGGAATTAACCGAGCTGAAGACGGTTAACTTCATTAACTGTATCTCATGCAAAATCACCAAATTTATCAAAAAATTATGGCAGTCAAGATTCAAAAATTCAAATTTTACAATAAAATACCTGTTAACTCACCAAGCTTCATTGAGAAAAACTAGCATGTTCGTTCACAATTTAAAACGAGAGCAAAATCAAAAAAATGTTGGGAGTGTCCTGGGACGGAGGGAGTAATATTTTAGCCATAAAATAAAATTACAAATGAAGGGTGCACACAATAAGCTTACAACACAAGAAAAATGGGAGTTATCATATAAAACAAAAGTTGCGAGGCCTCGGGTGGTCTTCAAAACCCCTCAAAAACTGTGATATCGAAAGGTGTTCTGAAGCATAGGTCATAAACGATGCCAACACAATGCCTGCTGCTACCATCACTCCTAACCTGTTCAACCCAAGCATTAACAATTTACCACGAAAATAAAAAAAATAAAAAAAAAAAGAACACCACACCACCGTTCAATCAGCGTGCTAATGCTCTGATTGAGAGGCGTTCTGAAGCATAGGTCATAAACGATGCCAACATAATGCCTGCTGCTACCATCAAACCCAACCTGTTCAAGGTATGCATGTAGTATTACGACGCCGCACAAGCTAATTGCATCATAAATCTTCCTAGTTCAGCCATCTCTCTCTCTTACAAATACCTTAATATTAGAGTGATTAATTAACTTTACTTGACTTATGATGATGATTATAATGAAGGCTTCAGACCCTCAAGTTTCTTCAGTTTTCAAGGAGCTCCAAGCCATAGACAGACAGACACCCTAACACTGAACAAGTCCATAAACAAACTGTAAATGGGATTCTAGATTTGAACAACTTTACATGTTATATTTTAAACAAGATTTCTCCCCAAGCATCTCGGTTTTGGAACCTAATCAATCCAAAACTTGACCGGACAGCCAAAAACTGAATCAGTTTGTAGTTATATCTTCTTATTCTCCAATCTAAGTAACAAACATCAGCCTATTTAATAAACACTTTTATCATGTATAGTATATAATGTTATTTATATGAGGTCTACATTATCATTATCAATGCCAATGCTGTCTTCAACAATATTCGTAGTGATCTTTGCATGAACATTAGCAATAAGTTGCTGCAGTAGTGTACACCAACAGAATGCACAAATCAATATCCTGGCACGTAATTGTCCGAAAATGTCATATAAAACTAAGGCCCAAAACACATTTGCAGACATAAGATAGAATAGTTCAGTTTTCAGCGTATCAAGGTTTCTATGCACAATAGCAAAAAATGTCCTAAACTGATACATTGGAATCATAAGAAGCAGGGGAGAAAAATACAATGAAATACCTCAAAAATAGAGCTGTTATTCCAAAGAGACAAGGTAACAGAGGAATTGCGAGAGCAAGAGATGCCATCCCTAACCCATAATAACAAGTAGCATTGCAAGAGGACGATTGCCGCACATGACCTAATAAAAAGTCAAACATCAACCCAATTTTAATAATCTGAAGAAGAAAAATGCAAACAAGGTCAACTCTGCAATTTTCCTGACATAATATATACCTTTTCCAGAATCATAATCTGGAGATTCAGGATGTGAGAGGAAAGATGATGATGATTGATGGGCCACATACTTTCCCCATTGACTGATTATATATAGATAGCCACCAAATAGTAAGAAGAATATTGTGAATGTCCATTCATACACGAGGAACAAACCAGTCCACGGCATAACTTGGCGAGGCACGATCGAAAATGAAAGGGCAACAGAAACTAGGGCAGCTGTAAAGCAAGCAACCACTGACATTGCAACCAGAAAAGTAGGAATTTTGTTCACAGATGCATTGGAAAGCTGTGTCTCCATACAAATAGAAAGTCAACGTATCAGATCATTGTCAAAAGTTAAATGGTTAAATGTTCAGATTAAAAGCATAGGACATGATTAGATCTATAGTGAAACACAGAATACAAGGGATACTCTTCTTGTATTTTTTTTTTAATCTCTTCTTTTCTTTTTTTCCTTTTAACTTGTATGCATGAGAACAAACGTCTAGATGGAGTATAAAGGCTAAATATGATCCGTGTACATTTTGTTCTCCAACCAAGAATGAGAATGTGCCCGTGCCTATTTTACAGACCTTTAACCCCCATCTTCAAAGGGTGAGGGTCTTGGGAAAATAACTGTAACTGTTGATGGCAAAGCTACCACCCCCACAAAAAAATATAAAAACCCAGAAGAAGGAATAGAAAGGAAAACGAACTCCTCACCTAAACATATCGAAAATAATTCTTATTAATTAATAACTAAAAAACAACACTTGCTCAATAACCTACTGAACCCACATTGGAGCACATTCTGGATTTGCTATAGAAATTCTCAACTCCAGATTTATTTCTAGGAGAAATAGGAACACCAATTCACAGTAACGGTTTGCTTATGCAGTAGGTATTCTTTTTGTTTTTAAATAGGATATAAATATGCAAACAACACATACTATGAATTCAACATTTAAATCCTATAATCCGATGAAAGACTATTATTCATCAATAATCACTACAAATGGTGAGCACAACATACCTGTTGGTTAGAGCTGCTGGAGGAAGTAACAGAAGAGTAACCAAGTACACCTCCAGATCTTAACTTATAGTACACGTGTCTGATATGATCAAAGATAGATCGCGTCTGTAGAAATATGTCATAGTTACTATGCCAGCTATAATAAAAGTAAGTTAATACATAAATAGGAAAATAACAATTGCACAGATGCTAACCTGTAAGGATGAGCGATAGTAGCATAAAACAAAGAAAATAAATGGAAGCAAAATAAGAAATTTGACTAGAAGATCATCGTTTGGGTTTTGACCCCCTCTAGTGCCTGGAAGAGTTTCTTTAAGATTTATACGGGCATTCTGCAGAATCAACAAAACACATCTGGTTAGTGGTCACTGGAAAAAAAAAACAGAAATAACATATTGTCAACACCAAATGCAGATAAGACCATTTATGATGTATCATATTAAAATCAGAATAAGTACCTGCCAGACATCAACCGGTTTAACAAGCCAATGAGTCCACCAGTCCCAAGGTTTAAGAGGACCAAGCGTGTAATGAATAACATGGAGTTCTTTCTCATCAACCATCCACTGGAAAGAACACATAGAAGATTCAGAACATGAAAAGGTTCGTAGTCCTCACAAGAATCTAAGATGGCCCCCTTCAACTAGAGCATTCTTCCTGACAAGCAATTATATGTGCCACATGTATTCCCTCTCTGCTATAAACACTCAGTATCACCAGAGAACATGGATGTAAAGATTTCACAGTAAAATGAACATTATAACTTACAATTCTTCAAGACAAACCCCCCCCCTCTCCTCGAAGGAGAAGAAAATAAGGACAAAGAAGGGTCCGGGTAATCATGCAACATCTTATAGAATGTATGCCTTAAGCATGCCCGGCCTTGATCAAATGGAGCTACTTGGGGTTCAAAATCTATAATGGGTGCAAGAAAAATCCTCAATTCACTACATGCAATCATATTCAACTGTTCTTAGTAAAAAAGTCTTCGAGTACATTGTTTCCTCAGGTACATTCTACAAGTTTCCCCTCATAATTTAAATGGTTAACTCTCCTCTAGTGGCAGAAGTCCAACTTAGATCTCAACGATTTGTCAATACATGAACTCTGAAGCCGCCACAGAAAACTCGTGAAAATTTCTTCTTATACGGTATATCCCATAAACCTAATCTACTACCTATCATCAAAATAGTCCAAAAAAACTCTAGCCTTCAA
>JAPKLW010001799.1:74377-139977 GCA_026898455.1 Plectranthus barbatus | reverse complement strand
TTTATAGGGGTGGATGTGTATCCTATCAAATCTAGGGCTAAAGATATAAGTAAATCCGTTTTTCCTCGAATTTCCGCTCCAGCAGACAGCCTCGCGTCGATCGTGGCTGATCCACGTCGATCGATCTGGCTTCTTGGTCGGCATCGATCGATGCCAATTGGCGTCTGTCGACGCAGCTTCTCGCCCCTTCTGCGCGGTCTCACGGTTTTGGCCATAACTTCCTCCTCCGAACTCCGATTGACCCGATTCCAGTTGCGTTGGAGAGCTAACTCAAAGCATCATCCATTGACATGTGCCAATAGCTCGAATTCCTCTTGTGGAAGAAATATTTACTGCTACTCTTACACGTCACTGCTTCCGGAACGGATTTCTCGTGAACTTAGGCCTAAAACCCTGCAAAAACACCAAAATGCGCATAATACCACCTAATATAGACTCATGCATAGAATATATATATAAACTCAATAAAACTACATAAAATAGTAGAAAATAATATAGATAAGCGAGTAAAATAATGAGCTTATCAGACCACATCCTCATGGTGATGGACTACTTCACCAAGTGGGTCGAAGGCGAAACATTGGGAAAAACCCGTGATCTGGAGGTCATCAGATTCCCGTGGAAGCACGTACTCTGCTACTTCGGGATACCGAAAAGATACGCACGAACAATGGCCGACAATTCGCCAGCGATAGGATGCAGACCTTCTGCGACACCTATGGAATATAACTCACGTTCTCTACACCGTGATACCCCGAGGCCAATGGATTGGCAGAGTCAACAAATAAGACAGTGATCAGCAACTTGAAGAAAAAACTAAATCTGCACGGTGCAAGGTGGGTAGAAGAACTCCCTGCGGTACTGTGGTCCTACCGAACCACCCCGAGAACTGCCACCGGCACAACCCCCTTCTCATTGGCGTATAGGGTCAAAGCAGCGGCGCCCACAAAAATTATCGTCTGTAGCCCAAGAGTGGATCACGTTGATGAACAGATAAATATCGAGCATCTCCAGTTCAACCTATTGCTCTTGGATGAAATAAAAAATAACGCGGCAATAAAGACCTCCCAACAACGACGACAAGTCGAAAGGTTCTACAACAAGAAACTCAAGCTCAAAAGCTTTGAAGAAGAAGACCTGCTCCTAAGAAGAGTGTTCCAAAACACTAAAGGATCCTGCGCGGGAAAACTGGCCCCTAATTGGGAAGGTCCCTACAAAATCGCTAAGGTTGTAGGGCATGGGGATTACAGACTCGAGACCGTGGAGGGAAGAGAATTACAAAATAGTTTGGAACGTCAAACATTTAAAGAAGTACTATCACTAGCACACAGATACACTTACTCTATCCTATCCTTTTACATTTTCTCTAATTAAGATTATCTCATCTATACTGTTACTAACTTGAGCGTCGGAGAGGCGATGTCTAGGCATCGACCACCCTGACCCGTGTCTTCCTATCATGCAGCCTAAGTGTGGAGCTCGACACCGAGGCTCATCGGTGCTCGGTATCGAGCCTCCAAGCTGATTGACACCGAAACTCAAAAGTAGTCGATGTCGAAGGTCTAAGACCGAATCAAACTATGGAAACAAATTACTCGCGCGCATTCAGGAGATAAGCAAAAAGCTAAAGCATTGAAGAAATAAAGAAAACATTCAAACCAGAGAGCGAAGACAAATTGAAAGAACAAAGTAGATCATTCGGTTAAAGAGAGTACTCAAAATAGAATGAAGGAAATATTCATGTGCGGAATAGAAAGAAAAAAGAAAGCATCACTGTATCTTTTACAAAAACAAAAATCCATGAAGTTCTCAAGCAGCGACATTCTCCTCAGCTTCCTTCTCGGTCTCCTCCCCAACCTTATTCTTTTCGGCCTCCTCCTCTTCAACAGTCTCCTTCAAGACCTCCTCGGCATCCTTCTCCTCTGCTCGCTTATCCTCGGCCTCTTTCTGCTCACCCTCGGTGTCAACCCATGGAGGAGTTGGGCCCGCATGATGTTGCCGAGGTCAAATTCCGGGCAGCGCCGACCGACTATGGCACATATGGTCCTGGTGACCATATATACCAACAAGTCAGAGGTCGGCTTGAAAGAAAGGTTAGCGACGACCAAGTTCATGTCGACCCCATCTCCCGACTTCAAAGCCTCGACCTCAGCTTGGTACTCCTTCTGCTCGTGCAGCCTCTCCTCCTGGCTCCTGTGGAAACGAGTCTTGAAGGATTCAAGCTCTAGCTCTCTCTTCGATTGCATGGCCTTTAACTCCTCCACAACCTTCTGGATCTCCTCATCCAGCACTTTGCACCGGTGGGAGAGCTCTGCCCTCTCTCTCTCTTCAGTTTGTTATATTTGCCATGGAGAGAGACGACCTCGAGCTTTGCATCCTTAAGCTCACCCGACACCGAGGCGAGTTTGTTCGCGAGGTCGACCCTCTTCTTCCTCTCAACGATAAGTTCCTTTCTTGATTGGCTCACACCCTAGCTCGCCAAATCGAGTGATTTGATTAGAGTCTCGATGTAGATAGCAAACTTGCGAGTAGTCTGCAATTTAAACAATGTTAGTCATTGACCCCTTTATATTCGAAGTCGAAGCATAGACTTAAGCAGCAAACATAACCTTTTGGAGAGCCTTCTCCATAAAAAAAGATTCCCGAGCATAAGTGCTCGGGAAGTCCTCAACCCTGATCTTGCCGTCCGATACTTTCTTCATTCGGATGGTGTACGCTACGAAAGAGGAGGCGATGTCGGTCGATCCCAAACCGGTCAACACCAGCTTGAGCTTCTTTTGGTGCTCGGTCGACTCCTACCAAACCCTAGAGTCAGTGCCCAACTTATGGGTTCTCTTCTTCCTACGCTCCTCTATGTCCTTCTTCTTCGAGGGAGAATGAGGATGAGGCGGATGCACCATCATCGCAGCTAGCAAGTCAGTGGGAGACAAGTCAGCCATGTCTGCAGGCCAGAGTTCTTTTTTCCTCAGAAATTTGTCTAGTGCTGGGCCCCGACGCTTCTTTTGCCTCGAACCGAGTTGAATTTCATATTTGGTCTAGAGAATGCAACGTCAATTCGGTGATTCTCTTCAGTAGTGAGGACGGTCTGCTTGTACCCTGCAAAATGACCCGATTAGTGGTTAGTAACCGAGCATCAAAACACCGAGCAAGATATTTAAGAGGATTTCCGCTCTTATGGGCACACCACCCTCAGACAAGAACACGGGGTCGGTGTGGTCATCTTCAGCCACATCCATTGATTCTTCCACCGGGGAATGTTCTGCAAACACTTGGTGATCATGGGCTTTGCCAATGAGTCTCTCTTTGTAAAGTAATAATACTCGGCTTCATACCTACTCAGCCGATACAAGTAATGCTACTCACGGAGGGTTGGCAACCCGAGGCTCGCATTAAAGAATACAAGCAAGGTACAGAGCATGTGGCACCAACTGATCGGTGCCACCTGAAATAGAGCAAGGCTATAAGATTGGAGGACAACTCGAAAAAAGGGATGCGAAGGGAGACCGATCCCATATTTGATGGCCGACAAGAAGAAAGCTAAATCATCAGCATTAGGTGGTCAGAAGCATCGACCTTTGATCAATGGTAAGGTGTACACCATCTTGTGGCAAGCAACCCCCATCGAATTCTTCTTCATTGTCTCTTCGGTGGTGAGGGACAATGCCAATCAAACTGGGTCCTCGGGATTGATTACGTTCTTCTTTGCCTTTGAAGTGTCGATCTCCATTGGGACATAGGAGTACTCGCTATCCTCCTCGATGTCGTTACCCGACCCCTTGTAATCGGACCCTTCCTCAGAACCGAAGTCCTCAAAAACTGGTCCTCGGTCAAAACAACCACCCTCGGAGCCCAAAGAGACCGCCTCTTCGTGGTCAAAAGAACACCTAATATCAGCCCCGATCGAACCCAAGGTCACGGAAGGCTCTTCCCAGATTTCAACAGAAGAACCCATAGTGTATCTAGATGCTGAAATCAGAACAAATACAAAATGCAAAGTTTGAAAAAAAGAGGTCCCCCGTGAAAACAAAAAAAAAGAAGAGAGAGATACACACGCAGGCAAACGAAAGGGAAAAGCCTCGGAAAATAAATATTCACAAAAAATCGCTTGAAATGGAGTAACCACACCTAACAACCTTAACTGACTCAACCATGCAGACAGTTATCCCAAGGTGACATTACAAAAGACACACAAATCACACACCGATAATGAAACTGTAGGGTTTGAGTCTACGATGGACAACATGAGTTGCCATTAATTAAATTCTTGCCAAGGATCGTTCTTAGGGTACCAGGAACAAATTTCAATTAAATATACCATACAATCCTATGCATGCTCCTACAAAATTAATTGCAGAGGATGGATTTAGAGAATACCTAATTTCACCGTTTGATCTACAGATCTAGATCGGAGCCAGTAACGATGAAATAGATTTGGATCTGAATCTGAACACCGGCGATGAACAGTTGTTCCTACAGATCTGATCTTCTGATCTGTTCCCTTGCTCCTTGGAAATCTGGTGAGGATTATCTACAAAGTTGGATCTGAGATCTGGAGAAATCGATCAGTTCCTCCCACAGATCAGCCGCCGCCGTTCTCTCCCTCTTTTTCAATATACTGAAAAGTCTAACTAGATCTGATAGAGAGAAGGCATATATATAGTGTTAGGGTTTTGAGAACCCTAATGGGCTTGAGCAGTTCATGGGCCAGACCAGGGACCAAATGCAAATAATAAAGTAGGCCCTCTTTATTAATTAATCCTTCCTTGTTCAACCCAGAACATAATTAATTAATAAAACATTGTTTTAACCTTCACCACGGTAACAATGCTGACTCGCCCCTTTATTACCACGTTATTAGGAACGGGTTGCACCAAACTAACATGATCCACCTATTTAAGGTTTTGGACATTCATTAATTAATTTGGCTTATGACAATCAGCCACAATTAATTAATCTCTTATTTCCTGAGTAATGTCACTCACTCATTTTCACTTATGCCTGAATTAAATAATTCAACCTGCAGGGTTTAGCATAATGAACCTTGTGAGCTCCTCACGGAATGTCACCATCCTGAAACGGATATGTTTACCTAAACGTCCAGACTAAGCAGGCCATACACAAATTTCCAACACCCAAAATACGGGCAAAAGAGTACATGTAAGACTCGCCACCATGATAAATTAAAGTGTGGTCAATCTGTGTGTGCCCCTTATCCTTCAGTTAGGTTTAAAATCATAGGAAGTATGTTAGGATCTGGCTCATTCATATGTCAATGAAAATGGCACATCCCACTGTTGATCCCATCAATACATAACCATGTACCGACACATCAAGTAGCTAGGCTAAGCCCACTTGTGAACCGATGTGCCGCAGCTTAGACCGACAGCCTATCCAGGGACTGTCTCAGTTGTGATATTGTTTTTATCTCGCTAGGTCAAACCATTCATATGATCCTCTGTGATCTCCTACACACCATATGATCATCCCTATAGGCGAGATAATAGGATATTATGGTTCGTTGTATGTTTGTTTCATCAGACAGCGAGCATTGTTGTGGCAACACATATATGAAGACCAGTGTACAAAACACTTAATCATATATGCTTTTAGTATACAATCCCAACAATCTCCCACTTATACTTAAAGCATAATACCATTGCTTTATCAAAGTATTAAGTGTGTCTATATTGTCAATCACTCCCACTGCATTCACGTTACCTCTTGTCACGATTTCTCGTATGATGTGATATCACACATCCTATGTATTTCACCACCTTGTGAGTCTTGGGTTCCCTTGAGTTTGTCATTGCACCAACATGATCACAATTCCATGTGATTTTATTAGGCAAACTCAGAACACACACCTCTAGAGGATAACATCGGAGTTATACGTCTTCTTGCGAAGCTTATGAAGCTGTCAAAAAACACAGCCTTCATACCTGAATCTGCAACACACTTCTGTGTTAGATTCCTATAACTCCTCCTCCAAGGCAAACACATAGTTAGAGGTCGATTTCCTTTCCTTATGATCCTCCTGGATATCCTATGACATTCAACTCACATGGCACATTTGTAAACCAATGTGCTTGTCCTGAGTTGAATTGATATCTGTTTAACATGCTTATAGCATTACAGATATCTAACTTCGTTCATTTACAATATGGAAAGACAACAATCATTCTTGCTATGAACGATTCACCACAGAATCAATTTAAGCGACTTGAGATACCTGAACATCCTTTTCTTGTGGCAACACAAGACCTTAATTCAAAAGATGTTCCACAATCTCATAAGTCCTATTTCTGAAACTGTTCGGACAACCATCCTTTATGTCTGATAATATCTCCACACTATTTCCGAATGTGAAAATACCATCCACATAATGTGCAAGGAAAAACCACGCTTCCGCTGACACATAACTGGTACATGAAACTATCATTCTCGATGGACAATATCGAAATGTCTGTTACACGACCTTGAAGCAACTTTAAGTTCATATTTGAACTACCTTGGCTTCCAGACATGATGCTTTTCACTCTACTGCACATAACTCATCTGGTTGTTGCATACAGATGTCGTCACCTTTTATCAAGGTACCCGTTTATAAAATACGGATGATGTCATCTATCTTTCAGGTATTTAAAATCATATGTGTTGTTATGGTTAAAAGAATTCGAATGGGTTTAGTAGTTGCAACTAGTGAGAAGGTCTTGTTGTGAAACATACCTTGCTCACTAACATAGGCCTTCGAAAACATACTAGGTTACCATTCGAGCACTTCTTTCCTTGTATATCAATCAGTTACCTATAGCCGGTAAGCTATTTGGCAATCACTGACCCTGATATACAACCATAATTTTTACTGATTCATTTATGAATCCATGACTTGACGTCATTTAAACCGCATCGTTTGTCTTAACAACTTCGTTGCGCTTTAAGGGATAAGTACGATGTTGTTCGTTAAGCTAGGAACAAGTCCAGAGATTGTTTCCACAAACCAGTACCTTTAAGCCTATCAAGGCAACCTCCCACTGCAACGATGCTCCTTTTACGTTGTCAGTTAATGGTGCATTAATTAGTGGTTTACCACCTTACACTGGTGACCGTGCAATTGGTACCATACCTCCTAAGGTATGCTCAATATGCCACGGGGTATTTCCTGATGGATTAGAATTGTCTTCTCTAAAACGTTAGAGAACAATCTCTTATTTAGGTTCATGGTTTTATCCTATACAACTTGCTTGTATCTAGGATACACAAAGCAACCATCTTTTTCGTTTATCTGGAATAGCCCACAAAGCAGTACTAGCTTAAACCTTTCTTCCAACCAATCAGTTTCCTATATGAGCTTAACAGCCAAATTACCCATCATTGCACTTTTGACAGAGTCAAGGTCTGCTAGGGTATTTGGAACTGGTTTAGAAGACACTAGATTAAACAAACATACAACTGCTTTTGGCGCTCTTTCCAAAACGAAAATTTGGCAAAGCTGGCATAACTTATAAACTTTTAAAGAATCATATTTCGTTTTACCTACACTATCCCAATCGAGGGATAATAGGTGTAGTTAACTGGGATGTAATCCCTTTGCTCTGCCAGATACTATAAAACCCCATCACTTAAGATATACCATTATGAATGAACTATAATGTTTTTACGGTCTTGTTTAACTTATTCTCTACCTTAGTCTTGAACGCTCTTGATTAAAGCAAGAGACTAAGACTTGTAGTGAACTAGATAAACATATCCAAATCTTAAATGATTACAGTATCAATGCCTGTTAAGGCAAGTGCGGAAGTAGACTCAAACCAGCAAACCAGAGCAAACACGAAATAACCTATAGAGATACAATTGCCTATTGAAAGGTCTGGTTACCATCTTATACCTTTAAGTAGTTGTCATAAGTACCATTCTTAGGAATACCTGGATTGAATCCATAATTCCATGAATTACTTAAAACTACTTAGACTGATGTAACCTATATCTATAGAGATTCTTTAAATTATACCTTAGAGCACTGATAGTTTATGTAATCAAGTAATGAAGAGATAAATATCCATAATAGAAAACATTGTTATTCATCATGATAGAAAAACTCTATCGAATAACTGATAATCCATAACAATAGATGAAAAATATTGTTTCTCAAAACAAAATAACATCTCTTCAGAAACTTGAACAAAGTTTTTAACATAAACTCAAAGTAAAATCTCCATCAGCTGAAGTAGCAACTTCCAGCATCAATCTTGGAGATGGTAATCCCACCATCTTCAAGCCTTAAGCTTGATTCCCTGCAAAGTGTAGCAAACACGATTAGTGACCTCAGTTACTACTACCCACAGAAGAGTAGAAAACCGATACTAAACATGTTTCAACAAGCAATGCAAAAGATGACGTACCTTGTCCCTTAGTTACCAAACTTGGACAATTAACTTTCCAGTGACCCTTCTTGCCACACTTGAAACATTTGTCCTTCTTGTTATCTTTCTTTCCTTTGTTCTCTCCTTTACCATTCTTCTTCTTCATGTCATTGTGACGCGATTTAGAAGAACTTTCAGCAAGAGATCTGGAATGAACTGATAAGGCAAGACTGCTCCCACTGCTTCCTTCATTCCTCTTTTCTTTGACATCACTCTTTCGACTCAAAAGCAATTCAGAGTGACTCACAGAAAAGACTGAAGAAGCTTCTGTTGATACAAAATCCTTGAGCAGACTGTGAACAATATACTCACTCTTGTTTTTTTTCAACAGAAATTCTGAAGTCATCAAATGACTTCGGTAACGTGTTGAGTATCAAGTCAATTTTGACATCATTGTCAATTTGACCACCCATTAATGTGTACTCATATATGAGCTGGATGAGTGATTCCACATGTTCACGTACCGAATAGTTCTGACCCATTTTCTGTATTACAATACGCTTGATAAGACTGGATCTTACATGTCCATCGAGTCCGCCATATGCTACGTCAAGACGTCGCATAATGTCACACGCAAGCCATACAGCACTGTAACGAGGACGCAGTGCATTTGACATACCAGCCAAGATATATTGTCTGGCCATGCCATTCGACCACATCCACATGTGATACTGTGCACGCTCCTCATCGAAAGATGTATGAGTCGGCAAACTCGGACAGGGAGTTTGCGGAACAAACAAATGTCTAAATGAATTCAAGAGCTTGATAATGTCACTTTTCCATCCGGGAAAATTTGGACCAGTTAAGGAATTGTGTACGATTGAATTGATGAGCGATGCAATAATAGACATATCTGAAAACAAATAAGCAAATTAAAGTAAGCACATACTACAAACAATTGAAACAAATATGCATAGAACCTTTAGATAAAACAATGCAATTTGCCTCCTCCAATTGCCCAAGCTAATTTACCGCAAGCTACCTAGTAGACGTTTACGGCGAATGCTCAACCAGAAAATAAAGATCCTTTATGTAACTCCCCGTATTTTCCGCTACTATTTTGCTAAATAATTATGATGCATTTGGGCTAAATTAATTACGAGCGCAACCATATTTTATTTTAAAGCCCAATTAGGCCCATTTAATTATATGTATGGATTGAGGACCTAATTTCCACATTGGAATTTATTTATTTCAAAGACCAACTTAGATCTTCATTTTATGATTTAACTCGATAATGAGTAAATATCCGAGAATAATTCCGAGGTAAAATTCCGGAAATCATTTCCCTACTATTTTTCCTAAGTCTTCGGCCCTATGTGATTAATGTGGGAAGATTATGTTAGTTTAAATCATATGCCACAAGTTGGAGATAAATAAATTAGGGGATTACAAGTATAGCCCTCCTAAATAAACATCACCTAATAAGACAAGTAAGGGTATACTAGTAATCAAATAATGATGAATAGAATAAATAGAAAATTAATTATATTGATGGGAAAAGACCATGGAGGACTACCTAAGGGGTGCCTGATAAGCTCGTTTTTCTACTCTCTTATCGCATTGTTTTTCTTTTCTTTTATGCATTTTAGTACATTTTCTTGAATAAACTGAGCATGAGTGTATATTAGAGGGTGTTACGCTTGCCATGGTAAGATTTCACAGGTTTTAGGCCAAATCCAATGGAGAACCCGTACCGAAAGCAGCAGATGTTCAAAGAAACAGTCAGAAATTCTTCCACCGATGGAATCTGAGCTAATGGATCATGTCATTTGAAAGATCTTTGAATTAGCTTTCCAACACAACTGGAATCGGATCAATCGGAGTTTGGATGCGAAAGTTATGGCCAAAACCGTAAGACTGCGCAGAAGGGTCGGAAGTGGCGGAAACGTCTTTGTTTCGACCGAAATGAAAGCCATCTCGGCCGTGCCAAGGGCCATCTCGGCCGAGACAGACTATTTTGGCAAGATTTTGCGGGAATTTCACATATTTTGGGCGAGAATTGCTTGGGGAACAAGATATACATCAATTTGGAAGCAATCAATCATACCTTTTGAAGATATCCATCCAAGGCCTCAACCCTACTCCTATATAAACTCTTCAATAGCTCAGAATTATAAGCTTTTCTCTTAGCCTTTAAGTTTTTTTTATCCTTTTTATTTTTTTCTGTTTTCTTTAGAATTCCTCTTTACTTTTCGTTGAACCTTTACTTTTTAATGCAATCTTTATTTTTCCCTGCAATGTTTTTCTTCAATATGTTAGGCTAGAACCCTAAACAGGTTCTAGGGTTTCTCCTTCTGTGATACATGTTTTGATTCAATAATTCAAACCCTTTTATTGGTTTAAATCCTATGTTTTATTTAAAATCTATTCTCATCGAAGGATCGAGAGATGATGATTGAGGTATGTTTCAGTTAATTAATTGAAGGACCAAGAGGTGAAGGTTAGTAACAGGAAGTTAGGGTTTGATACTTTTGATTATCTGTCCGACCAAGAAGATTTCAATTGTAGGATTAATCTGGATTTTTATGAAATTGATTAATTGGTGTATTTTGAGACCGAGAGGAGATAGATCACTAATTAGTAATTTAGGTTTTAATTGCCCGACCAAGGAATTAATTCCACATTAACAGATTTTCCACCAAAAATATCTTTTTTGGGTTTGAATATTTGTTTCTTGCATGTTGATCAGATTGGTAGATTTCCCTGGAATCTGTGCTTTTTAATATTTGTTTTTATCTCTTTAATTTCCTTGATTTGAAAAAGACCAAAACCCTACTTTTGAAGTGCCCAAACAAGAGTTTTGAAAACCAAATTCAGTATATGATTTTCCTTCGTAGCACTATCCCTGTGGGTTCGACAACCTCTGGGTTTTATAAATGTATTTGCTCTATGCTATGATTTGTATGCAGATTTAGCATCGATCAGTGCCAAACAAATATCTTGGAGGGTAAAGGTGTAAAAAGTTGAAGCCATCATGAGCTAGTGCATAGAGAATTGAAACTAGGCAATCATGCATGGAAGTTTAAAGCAACACTCCACCTCTTCCTTTCCCCTCACTCCCATCGGTTGTCATCATTTCCCCCTCCATATATTCTCATCATTTCACCTCCTTCTACCTCACTCAAAACCTCCATGGATGAACTCCAAGTACAGCCCCTAAGTTAGCAAAGAACACCTCCCATATCACCTCAAATTACCACAATAATAGCATAAAGCTTCTCTACACACCTTCCTCTATCCAAATATCTAAAAAGCCCTATCATTCTACCACTTTGTAAAATCAACCATGGCTGGAAATTGAAGATCTATGGAGCCATGAAGGAGATCTAGAAGGCTACAAAGAGCTAGGAGCAAAGAGAGAGCAAGTTGGAGTCTCAAACCCCCCATTTTCGAAATTTTGGAGGAACCCAAATCTGAAATTAAAACCTTCAAGTAACCTCTATCTACCCTCTTTAGATCCTTCTAAGCATGAATATGATGTTGCGTGTATGATCAAGACACACCCTCTTAAGTTTCAAGCCATATAGCGAAATAGGTTTGATATGATGCTTAAAAGTGGCAAATGCATGTTGATCTAGAATGATAATGGATTTGGTTTCATGTCAAAATGTTTTGTGGTCTGAAAGTTATGCGTTCTACAAAAATATGTGTCAATCTGTATCGCATTGTGAAAGATGGTTCTGAAACTGTAGTTGGCCATGTTGGAAAATTCTCAAATTTTACACAGAGATTATAGACACATTTTTAAACATTAAAGTAAATTTTCAAGTCATTATCATGAGTAATTTTGCCAAAATGAATTTTCAAAGTTGAACCCCTGTTTCTGCCGTAGCCCAAAAACGCCCAGGAAATTCTAACTCCCCCAGTCCATATCTCCCAAACGACAAGTGATTTTTATGAACCGTAAAATGTAGCATGTCCATTTTAAAATATAGTTTATGAATGTCTAATTTCATACCTTAATTCTCTTTATATCTGAAATGACATTCTTTTGAAAATGATATTATTTGAGAGTTCTAGCCTTTACAAAATCATATGTCATTTCCGTACGACCTACATTGTTGACTTAATTCAGAACAAAGTACTAAGAGTTCAGCCATGAACATTAACATGCTTATAATAGACACCCTAAGTATGATATCTACAAAATTTCAGCTTGATTGGACGTTTATCCTGTTCGGGGTAGAATTTAGAAAATGATGCCCTGATTCTTAAGTCTCTCAGACCTACCTGAAATTGATTAGTTTGTCCCGACCAATCCGTAAGGAAATTTTGAGATCAGTCAAATGGAGAGTAAACCCTGACATGTCTTCTTTCATAATCTAGAAGTTGAGCCTAAAATAAATTAAGGCCACGAAATTATGCAACTTGTTATATGACTGCGCAAATCTGAAATTAAGCAAAATATGACTAAGGCATGAAAGGAATTTGCTAAGTCTAAATCCAAGACTAATAAGACCAATTAAGTCCTTTAAACATGATACTACCTTAGGACATATATGTAAACATGAATATGAATGTGCATGCCCAAGTGAAACACCTAGTAACACTACGTCATTATTTACCTAGGTGTGGTTGACTTTGGGAAGCAAGCCTCAACTAGTGGAACCAAGTAAGCCAACGTTACAACAAGATAAGGTGTGCACTACTTTATCTAAAAACTTGTTCTCCAAAATGATTTATCAAATTATGATGGATGTTTTGTTTTGAATGTTTGGAACACCGTAAAATGTTTTGGTGCCTTGACAATGCATGATTCGCTTGGAGGGCCCAGCCCATATACGTATGCATGAATTTACACAATTATGAATTATGATATTAATGTGGAGGAATAAGGTGGGAAAGGGGAATGGAGGGCTCAGCCCATATATATACATGAATGCATGATTTACTTGGAGGGCTCAGCCCACATATGCATGCTTGATTGCATAATTTGTTGAATAATATATTCGGAGGGCTTAGCCCATAAATTCATGATCATTTGTTAATGGCACCAAAAATGAAAAGAGTTGCGCAACCACGTGAGGTGAATTGTTTTGGCATGCATGAGTAAATGATTTTATAAAACCCTCATGTTATGCTTGTGTGAGACGGTGATTCCAAAATATATGTATGTATTATATTTGGGACGACGTGTCCACTGGGTACATTCGTGTACTTAGCCCCTGCATGTGTTTTCCCTACATGTAGGTACATGGTGATGGTGATGGTGATGGCGGGTGCGTTGTGGCGATTGTGGGAAGAAGTGGTTCAATGTGAACCTATATTAAATGAATGTGTACTTGGCATGTAAACCTTTCTTCCCCTATTTCGTTGATTACTCTTGCATAACAATTTAATTTCTTTTGTTGGCATGTAAACCAAATTAATCTACTTGGAGTAATTATCTTTTGAAGCTTTGATATATCCTTCAATTCGATCCCTAAGCATGATTTCTACCCTTGTTGTCCTATGGCATGATTTTCGAAAACTCCTATACTTATATTGAGGTTTTGGTATTGAGCTAAGATGCTATGTCTCCATACATAGTGTCACCTTGAAAGTCTTGATTGAAATTGTATTCATATTCATCTTTTCGAACTTCTTTGATGTTATGCTTCAATTTATATTTCTTTCAAATCATTAAAGCCATATTATTCAAAACAAGAATTCGCTTCCGCTTAAATTTTCGAAAAATTGTTTTAAAACTATTAAATCCCTTAGCGTGCTTTGGTCGCACGTGGGACTGTCGCATAGGCCCGGTTTGGGGGCACGACAGAAGGTGGTATCAGAGCCTAGGTTTATTTGCTCTATACCGGAACCTCATTGTAATCGAGGTCTCCAATTTATTGCATGCTTACTTGCTATTCGATGTTTCTTTGCTTTGCTCCTTACTTGGAATAATTGTTGAATCAGGCATGCCTACTTGTTCCTTTTTCTCCTTTGATTTCCTTGCGCCTTATATGCCTTCATTCATTCTAGCATGCTTAATGATATTTGATTTTCCTTTGACTCCTTGAAATTGAATCCTTCATTTGTTTAAGCATGCCTAATTGCTTCATACCTTCATTGCCTTCTATATTTTTATTGTCTTCTTGATCAAGCATGTCTTATTACATTGTCCTCCTTTGAGCATGTAAATCTTTCTCTTTATTCAAGCATGCCTAGTGATGAGCTTATATTTGTACATTTGTTTCATGCATAAATTCCCATGTTTTAATTGTTTAATTGCTTGAAATCATGTAATGTTGATTTTTTTGTGTTGTGAAGGTTGAAATCAAGCTCAAGAACATTTTCATGTATTTTGTGAGCAATTGTGGATGTCATTTAAAGAATGTAGTACAACCTTGGAAAGAGGATTGCCGAGGTCTCGCCCTAAATCAACATTGCATCTCTGCCATGCTTTAATAGCACATTGGTCTATTTTCTTCTGGAGTTAATGCAGCGGATCTCAATCTCAACAAATTGAAGGCAGCAAATTGAAGGCATCATTTCTAAAATTAGATTGATTTTAATATGATTCCTTGGGAGTTACTTTTGTATTTTAGGAAAGGGATTCATTCCTTCCCTTAATTAGCTTTTAATTCTCAAATCAATGGGATAGGATAAAAGCTGGAGAAGTGAATAGAATTGGAGGCAGACCAGAACAGGAAAGAACTCCAGAATTAATCTTGTTCCTATATTGTTCTAGAATTTCATGGATTGCTAAAACTCTTATTCTTGTCGAAGGTGTTTACCAGGTTTTTGAATTATTCGAGTTTTGAGATTATGATTTTTCGTTTATCTTCGGTTTTGAATGTTTATTTATCTGCAAAATATTCCTACGTTTGAATCAATATTTTCGGGCTTAGCTACATCTATTGGTTTAAACTACTGTCTAATTAGGATTGACACATGCTGAGTGTTGTTGATTCGAATATTTGTAGACAACGAATTGATATTCTCCGTGCTGGGCGATTAATTTTAATTCGGTAAATAAACAGTCTAATTCAATTATCTATGCTGGGTAGATGAATGTGTTAAGGACTAATTCGAGAATGTTGAGTTAAGAATTAATCAGATAAATTGAAGTTTGGATTTAAGGCAATCGATGATAAATTCATAATTTTACCTGTGAAACTTCCTTTGGCTAGAATTGTTCTTAATCCGTGAATTCACCATTTTATTGTTTCCTTTAGTTTTAATCTGAAAATCCAAAACCCCCCAATTTATTTGCTTTGGTTATTTATTTTATTTTATTTTAATTATTGAAATCAATTTAATACGGTCTCTCTGTGGATTCGACCCTGCTCACCGCTCTACAAGTTATTTGTCTTAAAGCAGGATTATTTTTTAAGGCCTCGACAAGCCTGTCAAATTTTGGCGTCGTTGCCGGGGAGACGGTTTTTATTGAATTGATTTTAATTTTTGTTTTAATTTTTAGTTCAGTTTTTATTTTTTATTTTTTATTTTTTTTTCCTTCAAGAGTTTTATGCCCCGTTCTACTCGTACAGGTGCATTACAGTTTGATTCTGAAATCGAAAAAATAGCAAAACAATTGAGGAAGGAAACAAAGCTTCGTAAGAAAGCTGCAACTATTTCTGCTAGTCCACGGACTGAAGAAATAGAAGAGACAAGTTTTGATTCATTCATTGGACAGAGTGAACGAGAATCATACCACAATTCTAGCTATTCGAGCAATTCTGAAACCAATGGATCAATGGCTAACGAACGAACTCTCAGATAGTTGATGAGACATGATATTACACAGCAACCTATTTGCATTGTTTATGAACAATCGGACACTGCTTTTGAATTAAAATCTGGTCCGATACATTTGTTGCCTACTTTCAGGGGTCTGGAGAATGAGAATCCGCACAAGCATCTCAAGGATTTCCACGTTGTATGTTCCAGCATGAAGCCGCAGGGGATAACTAAGGAACAACTCAAGTTGAGAGCATTTTCGTTCTCTTTAGCTGATGCAGCGAAGGATTGGTTTTTCGTTTTGCCTGCAGGAACTATCACTACATAGGATGCTATGGCGCGTCTATTTTTGGATAAATACTTTCCAGCATCGAGAGCAGCAAACATTTGTCGTGATATCTGTAGCATACGACAATAGGAAAATGAAACTCTTCATGCTTATTGGGAAAGGTTCAAGCAACTTTGCACTAGCTGCCCGCAACATGGAAATTCTGAACAGCTCTTGATACAATATTTCTACGAGGGGTTGACACCTATGGATAGGAGGTCAATTGATGCTGCGAGTGGAGGAGCGATCTTGAACAAAACTCCTGGCCAAGCTCGCGAATTAATTGATATAATGGCTGCAAATTCACAGCAATTCGGATCTTAGCAGGACTCATCATCTAGAAGAGTGAATGAGGTAAGTGTCTCTAATATTGAAAATCAGATTTCTAACCTTACTTCTTTGGTGCAACAGATGGCGAAAAATGGAACGGCTCAAGTAAAAGCATGTGGAATCTGCACAAGTACACTACATCAAACCGATATGTGCCCTACTCTTCAAGATGAAGTGGTTGAAGATGCTAATGTTGTTGGAGGGTCCTTCAACCAAAACCAGAATCAAAATCAGAGGAAGTATGAACCGTACTCCAATACATATAATTCTGGTTGGCGAGATCATCTGTTGGGAAATTTGGCTAAGTTTCCTTTCCCCAGTAGCTACTTGTTTAGATTCTAGTTTTGGTGTTTTGGTGGATCAAATCCTAAGTCCTACCAGTGTCAGTTGTCTCTAGATAGCTCTAGTTCTCAAATGTAAAGTCCTGTTTAGGTCTTTTGAGTTGTAAGTCGCAGCTGATCAAGACTCATGCTGGCTACTGTTCACCAGCATGAGATATACTTACCAGTGGAGAGAAGTCTCACCAGCAAGCGACTGACAAGACTCGTGCTGACACTGTTCATCAGCATGAGAAAGAGCTAACGACTGGCTACTGTTCACCAGTTGGGAAGGATTTCACCAGCAGGCGGCTGACAAATCCTACCAGCAGAATATGTGTTCTCACTGACACTGTTCACCAGCGGTGAAGCCACCAGTCATGGGAGATTCCAAGAGTTAACATCAGACATATTGGTAGACTTAGATTGTGCCAACGCAAGTCACCAGCAGAGACTTGCCAGCACAAAGATCACCAGCATGTTCTACCAGTCGGATGTTACCAGCAGAATTCAAGATTCGCTCTCCCAGAGTCTTAGAGACAAAAAGAAGATTCGTCTGAGGAATAAACTGACAAAGTATGACTTTAAGGAAGGATACCTTAAAGTCTGTCAGTTCAAGACACCAGTTCCGATTCCTCGTACTGACGAATAGTGTCGTTCTGACATAAAGAGATCAATGTCAGATAAAGTGGACAAAAGCATGGCGCTTTCCGGAAATTCCTACCTGCCGCCGTCAGAAGGACATGCGAGGACAGAGACCTTTTCCGGATGAGTCCAAACGGCTAGAAATTTTGAATGGGATCCCGCGTCTATAAATACCTGGGATCCATCAACATTCAATACTCTTCACCTACCGAAAGATTGAAAATTTATTACGCTCAAGCAAGCAAGCAAAACTTTCGAGGCTTTACTTAAAGCTTTTCCGTGTGTTGATTTATTCAAACACGAGACTTCAAGCTTCCAGCTTGTAAGTTACAGATCTCGTTGGTGTTCTTTCTCTTCTGAGGAAGTTCACAGCAGCTCTTGTGCCAGCCAGCACCTGAGTTATTACGGGCTTTTGCCGTATTAAGAAGATACGTTCTTGGGAGAACTAAACACCCACGCAGTCAGCTAAGGAGGTTGAAGTGACGTGCTCGCACTCCACCAGCTGAACAGAGTTGAAGAAGGAATCAAGACCGGGAGCGGTTGATCTAGCGAAGTGGTGGACAAGGGTCGCACCAGCTAGAGATAGATCGTAGGCAACTTGTACCTGATTACTCTATAGTGAATTTCCAGTGCTACGACTGGAGAGTGGACGTAGATCAGTTGATCGAACCACTATAAATCCTTTGTCTTTTATCAGTTTTCTGCATTTCATATTGATTTAAAACCCAGCACCCAAGTGCTGGTGTATGTCTGAAAACTGATATAACTGTGCCAGCCAGTCGCCAGTCAGCTGAGTACGCAGAGTGCAAGTTGACTTACCAGCTGACAAGGTCCCAGTCAGCTGAGTAACCAGCAGAGCGCAAGAAACGAATTAACACAGTTTCCGCTGCCAAGTTATACCCTGATAATCCGGGACCAACATCATCCGAATTTCAGCTACGCGCAGCGCCCTTCTAATCAGCAACAAAATCAGCAACAGAGACAACCTGCGAATTACAACAACTCTTCGCAGCAATCTCAAAGTGCATCCCTGGAAGATTTAGTGCGCTCGCTTGCAGTTAACACTCAACAATTGCAACAGAACACTCAACAATTCCAACAAAGCACGCAACTTTTTCAGCAAGAAACTAAGGCAAGTATCAGCAATTTGGAGAATCTGGTAAGTCAACTTGCCTCTTCTTTAAATCGTTTGGAAAGTCAAGGTAAATTACCTTCTCAACCTATCATTAATCCTAAGCAAAATGCTAATGCGATCATGTTGAGAAATGGTAAAGAATTGCAGGAGCCTGTGGTGAAGAAGTGTGATTTGGAAAAAGAAACAGAAAAAGAAGAAATAATTCCAGAAAAAGTTGAAAAGCAGCCAATCAACATTCCCGCTCCATTTCCTCAAAGGCTGGTAAAATCGAGAAAGGATGCAATTGATAAGGAAATTCTGGATACCTTTCGAAAAGTTGAAGTGAATATTGCTTTACTTGATGCTATAAAACAAGTCCCTTGGTATGCCAAGTTCCTGAAGAAGTTATGCACCAACAAAAAGAAGCTTGCTGGTACTGAGAAGGTGCATATGAGCGAGAACATTTCAGCTGTTATTCAAAAAAAGTTACCTCAAAAATGCCAAGATCCAGGTATGTTTTCGATCCCTTGTCAAGTTGGTAGTGTGAAAATTTAGAGAGCTATGTTAGATCTAGGAGTTTCAATCAATGTGATGCCTCAATCTATTTATTGTGCTGAAAAGATGGGTCCATTGAAAGATACGAGGGTCATAATCCAACTAGTCGATCGATCTAATGTCTACCCGGTTGGTGTTCTAGAGGATATTCTTGTGCAAGTTAATGGTTTGGTTTTTCCAGCTGATTTTTATGTTTTGAATATGGAGGAGGACAGTCAATCTAATCCTAATTTAATTCATTTAGGGAGACCATTTCTGAAAACTTCAAAAACAATCATTAATGTGCATGATGGTACTTTAACTATGGAATTTGATGGTGAAATTATAAAGTTTAATATTTATGATGCCATGAAATATCCTAGCAAAGTATCTTCTTTGTTTTTCCTGGACACAATTGATTTGTTAGCTCAGGAATTGCTGGAAGAATTGGAAAGAGAAAGTACGAATGATGGTTTGGAAGAGAGACGCAAAAATGCTGGAAGCACGGAGATTGATGAAGAGCATAACAACCTTGAAAATGATTTTTTGTTTCAAGCTCAATCTCAAATTCTTACCCTGAATGATGCATCTGAATCTAATACTTCTCTCTTACCTTCAATTTTACAGGCACCAAAGTTGGATCTAAAATCCTTACCAAGTCATTTGAAGTATGCATTTTTGGGAACTCATGAGACATTGCCAGTCATCATCTCCAACAAGCTGTCAGTATCCGAAGAAGCACAATTAATTTCACTCTTGCAAGAGAACAAGGAAGCGATAGGCTGGACCATTGCCGACATCAAGGGATTGAGCCCGTCATTGTGCATGCATCGCATATTGATGGAAGAGGATTTTAAGCCTTCACGATAGCCACAACGTCGACTCAATCCACCTATGATGGAAGTGGTAAAGAAAGAAATTGTGAAACTTCTTGATGCAGGTATTATTTTTCCAATTTCTGACAGACAATGGGTAAGTCCAACTCAAGTTGTTCCCAAGAAAACAGGTATCACGGTGGTAAGGAATGAGGAAGGCGATATGGTACCTACTCGAGTTCAAAATGGTTGGAGAGTGTGTATAGATTATAGGAAGTTAAATGCTTCAACTAGGAAAGATCATTTCCCTTTGCCATTTATTGATCAAATGCTTGAACGTTTGGCAAGGAAATCGCATTATTGTTGCCTGGATGGATACTCGGGATTTCATCAAATCCCCATTGCACCTGAAGACCAGGAAAAGACAACTTTTACATGCCCATTCGGAACATTTGCTTTCCGGCGTATGCCATTCGGTTTGTGCAACGCTCCTGCCACCTTTCAAAGGTGTATGGTTAGCATTTTTTTCGAGTTTGTTGAGCATATCATTGAAGTGTTTATGGATGAATTTACCGTTTACGGTAATTCTTTTAATGAGTGTTTGGCTAATCTTTCCAAAATCCTGAAACGATGCATTGAAACTAACCTTGTGCTTAATTTTGAAAAATGTCATTTTATGGTTGATCAGGGTATAATTTTAGGGCATATTGTGTCAGGAAAAGGAATTGAAATGGACAAGTCCAAGATAGATGTTATTAAATCTCTTCCATATCCTACTAATGTCCGTGAAGTTCGCTCTTTCTTGGGTCATGCAGGTTTTATAGAAGGTTTATCAAGAATTTCTCCAAAATTACTACACCACTTTGTAAGTTGCTTCAAAATGATGCAGATTTTCAGATGGACGAGCCATGTCGGAGAGCGTTTGATTAGCTGAAATTAGCTTTGATGAGTGCCCCCATTCTTCAGCCTCCTAATTGGAATTACCCATTTGAGATCATGTGTGACGCAAGTGATTTTGCGGTGGGGGCGGTGTTGGGACAGAAAATAGATAAAGCTTCACATGTTATCTATTATGCTTCACGCACACTTGACCATGCTCAGTCCAATTACTCTACTACAGAAAAAGAACTTTTGGCTGTGGTTTTTTCCCTGGAGAAATTTCGTTCTTATTTGTTAGGAGCCAAAGTCTTAGTTTATACAGACCATGCCGCTCTCAAGTACTTATTTGCAAAGAAAGAGTCTAAACCAAGATTAATGCATTGGGTATTGCTTTTGCAGGAGTTCGATTTGGAAATTAGAGATAAAAGAGGATCTGAAAATTATGTTGCCGATCATCTCAGCCGGCTTGTGACCAAGGATCCACCTTGCCCGATACGTGATGAATTTCTAGATGAACATATTTTCTCTTTGCAGCAAGCTTTACCATGGTATGCAGACATTGTGAATTTTTTGGTTACTAATTCTTTTCCTCCTGATTTGAACAGAGCACAAAGAGAAAAAATAAAAAGTGAAGCAAAGTACTACCTTTGGGATGATCCATATTTGTGGAAGATTTGTTCCGACCAAGTTATACGTCGTTGCATCGATCAGCAGGAAATACCCTCTGTGTTGCAGTTCTGCCATTCTCGTGAATGTGGAGGCCATTTTAGCTCAAAGCGTACATCATTCAAAGTGTTAGAGAGTGGTTTATTCTGGCCTACACTCTTCAGAGATGCACATGCGTTCTGCAAATCCTGCGAACAATGCCAAAGGACAGGTAATATAGGCCGTAAAAATCAAATGCCTCTGAATCCTATTCTCACTTGTGAGATATTCGATGTCTGGGGTGTTGATTTTATGGGCCCTTTTCCATCTTCATTTAGCAATGTTTACGTATTACTTGTTGTTGATTACGTTCCAAAGTGGATTGAAGCTAAAGCTACTCGTACTGATGACTCCAAAGTTGTTGTAGAGTTTCTGAAGTCTCACATTTTTAATCGTTTTGGGACTCCGAAAGTTATCATAAGTGACAAAGGAACTCATTTCTGCAACAAAATCATGACAACGCTGATGGCTAAGTATGGAGTAATGCATAAGGTGTCCACTGCTTATCACCCTCGGACGAATGGCCAAGCCGAAGTTTCCAACGGAGAAATTAAAGCAATCCTGGAAAAGACTGTTAACCCATCTAGGAAGGATTGGAGTTTGAGGCTGGGAGATGCGTTATGGGCATACCGCACTGCTTATAAAACACCTTTAGGTATGTCTCCATTTCGTATTGTTTTTGGAAAATCCTGCCATCTGCCTGTAGAACTCGAACACAAGGCGTTCTGGGCCGTTAAGCAATGTACCTGGCAATTGGACGTGGCTGGTATACATCGGAAGCTTCAGTTACAAGAGCTCGAAGAAATTCGAAGAGATGCCTATGAAAGTGCTACTTTGTACAAGGAAAAAATGAAAGCTTTCCATGATAAGATGATAGCTCGGAAAACATTTTCTCCCGGTCAGAAAGTTCTACTTTATAATTCTCGTTTGAGGTTATTTCCAGGTAAACTTCGTTCTCGATGGTTAGGTCCTTTTGTGGTTACTAATGTGTTTCTTCACGGTGCAGTCAAGATACAAAGTCTAGAAACTCAGAAAATTTTCAAAGTTAATGGACACCGTCTCAAGCCATTTTATGATAATTTCAAACTTACTGAAGATGAGACGATGGATTTGGAAGCTCCTGCACATTAGATTCACAAGAATGTCGAGCCAACGACATTAAACAAGGCGCTTCTTGGGAGGCAACCCAAGTTCATAAAGAA
Organism: Plectranthus barbatus; assembly: GCA_026898455.1. NCBI lineage: Eukaryota > Viridiplantae > Streptophyta > Magnoliopsida > Lamiales > Lamiaceae > Plectranthus > Plectranthus barbatus. Next base: position 117,023 of record JAPKLW010001799.1, on the reverse strand, counting down.
GTATCAAGTTAAGACAAGATCACGCTCATTCTGAACACCTCGCAACAAGTTCCAACTCTGGGGATGTGATGGCTGCCATCAGCGAAATAAAGGCGCAGCTGAGACGAATGGAGGCAAATTAGCAGGCTTTCTTTGCTAGGATGGGCTTCCACCCTCTACCACCACAATAACTGATACTGGAGGCGACTACACCTCAGGGAGCTTTCTTTTCCTTTAAATCTTTTTCTTCGTGTAGTTGGTCCTAATTCAAATGCATTGAGGACAATGCATGTTCTAAGTGGGGGGGCGGTGTATAGTTATTTTCTTGACTGATTGCTGAACTTTTCTTCTTGGTCCTGCTGATTACTCCTAGTTAGTGTTAAGTGTTTGCTGAATTTTTGCTGATCCTCGTGGCTATTAGAATGATGTCTCTGCCTTTTGAATAAATTGAATAGACTTGTTTATGGTATGTCTTTTGTTACCTTTGCTACTTTTGACTCAAATATTGAACTTAGGCATAAAGAGATCCTGCATGATTGAAGTTGAATGCAGCTTGATTTTCTCAGTTCCTTGGATTTTTTTTATTTTGAGAGAGATGAACTTCAATCAATTTAGCCCTTTTGTGAGTGAATTTGAGCCTGAAAAGCATGTATTATGTGCTTATTTATTTTCTTTCTTGAGTGAATGCCATGCATGATTGTTAATTTCTAGAACTTGCCATGACATATGCATTGAGATCACATCATTGGACTAGTTTTGTTTTGGAAAATGATTAAGGCACTTAGGGAAAGCTACTATATGCCAAAATATCCTTCCCTGTTACAATAATCATTAGTAACCCATTTTGAGCCTTGGCCTAATTTTCTTCATACTTAACCTTAATACAGGTTGAAAAATCCCATTTTTTTGTAAACCCCAGAGTTTGAGCCTAATCATGGTTAACATATTACCCTATATTTTTAGAAAGAGTCAAGCTTTTATCTTAAGAGCTAGAAAGGGAATTCTTAAAAAAAAAAAAAAGGAAAAAAAAAAAAAAAAGAAGGGAAAAAAAAAAGTGAGATCTTTGTGAATACCCCTGAAATTAAAATAAAAGAAAAGGGAAATCAATATGAATAAAAGAAAGGGGAGTGAAAAAAAAAGTGGAAACATAGTTTCTGAACTGTTGCAACTCAAAGAGTGGAAATTTGTGATCATGAAGAGTTTATCTTTAGCTTCATTCCTTAAGGCTTGACTTACTATTTTGTCATTATTGGGTATGTGTTGACTAATGATTTATGAAGCTAGTTCCAAATTGATCCTACCTTCACCCTTAGCCATGTTACAACCAAATACAAAGACCTTTTGATCTTGAACAATTCTAATTCTAAAATAAGTGGTGAAGATGTGATTGATTGGCAAGCGTATGGTAAATTTCAATTCTCGCATTGGTTTATGAGCGATATTTATCCCTTAAACACTCTAAACATTTGAGCGTATTGAGAGAACCCTTGTGAGAGTGTTGAAGTTTACTTTACTCGAATTATGAATCTTTGGGACTTTGATTTGATAACTTGCAGCAGGATACGCTTTCCTGTTTGGATCTTTTATTGTTTGTTGTTCGATCTTGAGTTAATGTTCTTGTAGCCATTCTTTGCTTGAGGAAAATGATCGCTAAATTATTTAACAGCGACTTAGCAAAGCTAATAATATAGTGGCAAATGAAAATTATCGATCCCACAGGGAATGAAACGACGAAAAATCCTAAATACTAAATCAGGCGTTCTTAAAATACTGGTTAGGAAAATCAATGTTTTGGGTTTTGGTTGTTTTGCAAATCATAATCCTTGCGAATAAAAAGTAAACAGTAAATTAAAATACTTTGGTTGAAAACTTTTATGAGAAGTACAGATTCTAGGGATATCTATCTATCAAGTATGACATGGATGAATGAATTGATTAATTCCCAATTTAATTCCTCTTCGTAGAGAAACATCAGAAAAATATTATGAACTTCTTTGTTGGACAATTCATAAAGTAGATTAGTCAATTGTCTATCTCCGCTCGGTCTCAAGATAAATTAACTAACTCCAAAGATCTATAGATTTATCCCTACAATCAATCTCCTTCAGTTACGACAAGAAATCAGATTATATTGTTAAAATCTCTTTCCATTGAAAACTATTACAGTTACGTCTCAAGTAATCAACTAATTAATCCTAAGATGTGGCCAGCAAACTCAAGATTATGAATAAACTCAGATTTCACAAACTACAAAGGGAAAGGAAAAATAATTCAATTAATCAAAACATGCATACATTGATAGTTCGAAACCTAAGAATCTGAAGAAGAGATTAGTTACACATAATCATAGTAATATTCATCATAGAAAAATAAAACCTGATTTGCATAAAAACTTGGGTCTGAATGTCTTCCCACAAAACTCTGTCTTCAAACATAAACGCTAGAAAACTTGGAAATCTCTAAAAATCTGAAATCTGGAATAAAACATACCTAAAAATTGAAATTACTAGGATATATATAGAGGTGGAGGTGTATCATATCAAATCTAGGGCTAAAGATATGAAAAATCTCGAATTCAGCCAATTTCCCGCGCCAGCAGGTCCGCGTCGATTGACGCGGCATCCCCGTCGATCGACGTGGCAAAATCAGGCTCGCCCCTTCTGCGCGGTCTCACAGTTTTGGCCATAACTTCCTCTCCCGAACTCCGATTGACCCGATTCCAGTTGCGTTGGAGAGATAACTCAAAGCTTCATCCATTGCCATGCGCCAATAGCCCAAATTCCTCTTGTGGAAGAACTCTTCACTGCTACTCTTACACGTCACTGCTTTCGGAACGGTTTTCTCGTGAATTTAGGCCTAAAACCTGCATAACCATCAAAATACGCCTAACACCACCTAATATTGACTCATGCATAAAATATAAATATAAACTCAATAAAACTACATAAAATAGTAGAAAAATAATATAGATAAGTGAGTGAAATAATGAGCTTATCAAATCCCCCAAACTTGAACGTTTGATTGTCCTCAATCAATAGGTAAGAAAGAAATCAAAAGATCAAGTGGTTAAAGTGCAATGCCTCACAAGATTCATCACAGTCAAGAACCAAGAATCCACTACCCACAAGCAATTTGGAAGAGACGAAAATTTCATCAACCTTGGAAGAACTCACAGGAAGTGTATCGCTCAACTCTCAAGTGTTTAAGGTAAAGATGAAAGCACTCAAAAACATGTATGAAGAAATTTCTACCATAGGCTTGCAAATTTTCTAATATCTCCACTGCTAGAATGTGCACACAAGTCTAGAATCAAAAAGGACTTTCGAAAGGTTGTAACGTAGGCTTTTTTCTGATAAGGTAGGGAAATATGGCCAAGTGACTAAATCAATTGAGTTCATGACTCTCAACATCTCCAACCACCATCTTTAATCATCCACCTTATCTCCTCATATACATCAACAAACTCCAATTTTATTTTATTTTTAATTTTTTTCCTAGCTCATTTTGAATCTCTTATGTTCTTTTTCGATAATTTTGAGAATTCTAATTATTTCTTTGAGCTTCTTTTTCACACATATTTTCACCACTAATTCATCATTTCTTATCACAAATTCACCAATCAACCCCATACATACCACAACTCAAGACATGAGTGAGACAATACTTTTCTTAATCTCATAGACAAGGAAAGAAAAATTTTACAGGCTCAAAGTGGCTAACTAGGGAGAATTTTATTGTGAAGGGACAGTGTTTAGGATATTAGGTTATCAAAGATGGCCTAAGATCATTTTCTAAACTTGTGCACACTATACAGTCTCAACACAGAAGATAGGCAAGTTCTAGAGAAATCAAAACACACATGTGAATCTCACATCAAACGAAATAAAGGCTCAAGTTTCTCACACAAGGGTTCAAAAATTTTCTTCCATAGTCAATTTCAAATCAGCTCAATCAGCATGCAAGTATAAATGTCAAATCAGTCTTATCATGCGGTATTCTACATTCATAGGCATCTAACCACAATCTCAATCAATTCAATACTCAACCCTCAATCAATTCTAATCTCACAATCTCATTCAGGTTATCTCAAAGCTCAAAACTTTTCCCCACAAAATAGCATAAAATAGAAAAGTACGAAAAATTAAAGACAAAAAGCAGAATAAATAAAAGATAGGACGTTCCATCTCTTGTCCACATCCCCCCAAACTTATTTCCAACTTGAAGAGTGGAATAAGTTTGAAAATCAGACAAAAGAGGGAACGATACCTGGTAGTTGATCTCAGACATCAACTTTTTTATCCCCCCGAGTCTCCAAATCACCACTAGGGAGGTCGGGTCCAGGCAGGTCTTTTTGCGACCTCCTTTCCATCTTTGTTCTTGACTACTTGTATCCCCCATTTCTTGGCGTCTTTTTTCAGAAGGACCTTGTGCGTGCATAATGAGGGGCTGATCCCCTTGATGTCTCTCAATGTCCCCCCCAATGGCGGACTTGTACTTCCGTAGAACTCGTAGTAATTTTTCCAACTTCCCATACCTGAGGTGTGCCGGAAGCATCTTGAGTTCCAGAACTAGCGGATCAGAGTTAGATTGTAGCTTTCCCCGATTTGCATCGGTTGACATGGGTGAAACTGCCGCAATCCCTTTTCTACGTCGCGCTGCTTCTGCCGATGAACACTCTGAGTCTGACTTCCTTCGTGCGTCGATCGACGTGACTGTTGCATCGATCGACGTAGCTCCTGAGGCTACGTCGATTGTCGCATGGTGTGCATCGATCGACGTGGAGGCAGTTCCACATTTTCCCTTCTTTTTTTGGTTGCGTCTGCTTGGAAATCGCTCCCATTTGTTCTCTTTTCCATGTGTTGTTCCCTCGGATACGTCCAGCTCCATCACCAAATCCACAAGCTCATCTTCCGCCTTATCCAAATCTGAAGACAAACACAAAGAGTGTAGTAAGCAGTTCTCCTGAAAGTCCGGATCAGTTTTAAGAGAAGGAAAGGGAGAGAAAATCACCGGTTTTGAACAAATGATCATGTGGCACTCTTCATGGTAGCTCCCTTCATTACGCTTCTGCACTGCTTTGTAGATGGGGAAGGTGACCGACTCGTCATTAACTCGGAACGTCAGTTTGTCGTCTCGAATGTCAATCAATGCTCCAGCATTCTTCAAGAAAGATCTCCCAAAGATAAGCGGGATGTTGTGGTCTTCTTCCATGTCAAGCACCACGAAGTCTGCTGGAATGATGAAGTCTTTCACCTTCACAAGTACGTCTTCTACGATGCCTCTTGGGTAAGACACCGATCTGTCAGCCATCTGCAATGATATAGTCATTGGTTTGATGCTCCCGATCTCTAGTCGCTTGAAGATTGACAACGGCATTAAGTTGATGGTGATGGATTTATATACTGAAAGCATTATGATTGGTATATTATGTACAAGGTCGATAGGTTAATATACTGGGAATCATAAGTATGTTCATCTCCTGTCTGAATTAACAAACGTGTGTCGCAAACGCAATTATCCTCTTATCTCGTTGATAGGGAGATCATACGGTGTGTAGAAGATCACGAAAGATCGTATGGATCGTTTGACCTAGCGAGATATAAATAGTTATCACAGCTGAGACAGTTCCAAGATAAACTGTCGGTGTAGGCTGCAGCATACGCAGTAATAAGCATCTTATCTTGGATGGCTTGGTATGCTGGTGTGGGGCACACATTGATAAGGACCTAAGTCGAGATCGATTCTTTTATCTGACATTAAAATAATCTAGATCTCTATGGCTTGACGAGATCCTAAGCCTAAATGAAGGTACAGAATTATATGCAGATTGTGTATTACTTTGAGTTGCAGTGAAAGGCTCTAGTTAAGCTTGTATATCTGTATCTTGGGTAATAGCAGTTTTTGTATGACTGTCTGGTACTGGAACTAGGTAACCACATCCAGTATAGGATGGTGACATTCCCTGAACAGCTCAAAAGGTTCGTTATGCTAAGTCCTGTAGGCTGATTAAGTTCAAGCATAAGTGAAAAGGTTTGAGTGGATTGATTCAAGAATATAAGATGTTAATTAATTAAATAGCTTGGCAGAGCTTAAATTAATTAACGAATGTTTGTAACCTTAAATGTGGGGATATACCGAGCCCATGCAACCCGTACCTCAAAACGTGGTAGCAAATAGGTAGGACAGTACTGATTCTCTGGTGGAATGAATCAATATTAATTAATTAATTATATTCTGGGTTGAATAAGGGTATTAATTAATTGATAGGCCTTATTTGCTATTTGCATTTTGGTCCCTGGTCTGGCCCATGAAACTCAAGCCCAATAGGAGTCCAGTAATTTCCTATAAATAGGCCTCAGTTCCTCAGATCTCAACACACCACAAGATCATAAGTTGCACACAGCAAACGAGGTTTTGGGAGCTGTGGTGATCGACTAAGATCTGAGAACGAGGAGGAAATTCTGCTTCTCAATCGAGCAAGGGAACTGATAGAGAATCTTCACCAGATTTTCAGATCGAGTTGGGATACAGATCAGAAGATCAAATCAAGAGGACTTTTCTTCTTCTCTCTCTCCTTGTTTTCGAAAATATTATTATTATTTTCATACTGTAGCTACTGACCATGTTTGTTATACTTTGCAGGGGTTCAGGCCGATAAGGCAGCTGAAGCATGACGAGATTACCATCTCAATGGGCAGCGGAAAGCGAGTCTCAGCAGTAGTCATTGGAGATTTTACTTTATGCTTTGAAAACAATGTTTTGATTTTGAGAGATGTTTTATATGTGCCGATTTTTCGGCGGAACTTAATTTCAGTTTCCAAGTTATTTTGTGATGGATATTCAGTTATTTTTGATAGTGGAGTTTCTATCATTGGTAATAATGGTGTTATCTGGCATGGCAAACTGATTGACTCTCTCTATATCATTGATTGTATCCATAAATCTTCCGTGAATGTTGCAAACTCATCCAATAATAATAATCATTTAAAGAGAAAGTTTTCTTCCGATGAGGATCAAACATATCTCTGCCACTTGAGACTAGGTCACATCAATCTAAAGAGGATTAAAAGATTAGCATGCGATGGGCTCTTGGATTCTTTCCAAGTGGTACCGCATCAAATCTGTGAGTCCTGTATAGAAGGAAAGATGACGACCAGGCCTTTTAAGGCAAGTCAGTCTCGAGCAGAGAATGTGTTGGAATTGATCCACTCTGACTTATGTGGACCAATGTCCACGCAAGCTCGTGGAGGTTATGAGTACTTCGCCACATTCATTGACGATTACTCAAGATTCGGATAAGTCTATTTGTTTCGCCATAAGTCTGAATGCTTTGAGAAATTCAAAGAGTTTAGGACTGAGGTAGAAAAGAAGCTAGGTAAGACTATTAAGACACTACGATCAGATCGTGGTGGAGAATACCTCAGTAACGAGTTCTTGCAGTACTTGTCAGATAACGGGATTACATCCCAGTGGACTGCACCAGGAACCCCTCAACAAAATGGTGTAGTGGAAAGAAGAAATAGAACTCTCTTAGAAATGGTCAGGTCGATGATGAGTTATGCAAGCTTGCCGATTTCGTTTTGGGGATATGCCTTGGAGACAGTGGCCTATTTGCTTAACCTGGTACCTTCTAAATCAGTTCCTAAAACACCTCTGGAACTCTGGTATGGGCGAAAGCCAAGTTTGAACAGAGTGAGGGTTTGGTGTTGTCCAGCATATGTGCTGACAAAGGAACCTGATAAGTTAGAAAGTAGGTGTAAGCTGATGCTATTTGTAGGATATCCCAGGCAAACGAAAGGTGGTTACTTCTATTGTCCTGAGAATCAGAAAGTTGTTATCAGTACCAACGCGAGATTCTTGGAGGACGAATATGTAAGAAACCACAGATCCAAGAGTGAAGTTTTCCTCCACGAGCTTGAGGACAAGGAAGCAATTCCATCAGGAAAGCCCAGTGTAATGGTAAATCCACCTACAACAGGTGAGGCTATACCAACACTGCCACTAATGTAAGGTATGGGACTAACGCGTACTGTGCCAACTACTGACACGGTTCAGATGCCTCGTCGCAGTGGGAGGGTTATCCACCAACCTGAAAGGTACATGTTTGTGGGAGAGTCTTCTGACTTGATCCCGGAAAATGGACTGGATGATACCGATCCCTGGACATATAACGAGGCGGTATCTGATAAAGATGCAGACAAATGGCTGATCACCATGGATTCTGAAATAGAATCCATTACGGCTATGGATGTATACCAGAAAACTGATTTGCCAGATGGCTGTTGAGCCATAGGGTGCAAATGGGTATACAAAAGAAAGAAAGGAGCGAATGGTGAAATTACAGCTTTCAAAGTAAGGCTGGTGGCGAAGGGTTATAGTCAGAAAGAAGGTGTAGACTATGACGAGACCTTCTCACCGGTAGCCATGCTTAAGTCCATTCGTATACTCCTAGCCATAGCAGCACATAAGGACCTAGAAATCTGGCAGATGGATGTCAAAACCGCGTTTCTAAACGGGTACCTTGAAGAAGGTAGGGACATCTATATGCAACAGCCAGAAGGTTATGTGCAGAAGGGCGAAGAACATTTGGTCTAGAAGCTAAGGAAGTCGCTGTATGGACTTAAACAAGCTTCACGATCATGGAATCTGCGTTTTGATGAAGTGATTAAATCCTATGGATTTTCACAATGCTCAAACGAGAGTTGCGTGTACCGTCTACGAGTCAGCGGAAGCGTGGTGTTCCTTGCACTTTATGTAGATGATATTCTCCTATTTGGCGACAATGTGGAAGTATTGTCAGGCATAAAGGGGTGGTTATCCGAGCAGTTTCATATGAAGGACCTTGGGGAGGCAGGATACATCCGAGGGGTAAAAGTATTGCGGGAGCACAATAAGAGGATGCTGACCTTGTCTCAAGGATCATATGTGGATACTGTGATTGCCCGTTTCAGTATGCAAACTGCCAAGAAAGGTCTGTTACCCTTCAGACATGGCATATATCTTTCCAAGGATCAGTTTCCGGTGACACAAAGGGAGAAAGATGAAATGAGGAACGTGCCGTATGCATCGGCCATGGGGAGCCTCATGTATGCAATGCTATGTACGAGGCCAGATATCTGCTTTGTTGTAGGCATGGTAGCGAGATACCAGTCTAACCCTGGACAGGCGCATTGGACCGCGGTAAAGCACATACTCAAATACTTGAAAAGGACTAGAGACTATTGTCTCGTCTATCTGTGTGAGGAGTTGTGCCCTGTGGGTTATACTGATTCGGATTTCCAGGCAGACCGAGACGAAAAGAAGTCCACCTCTGGCTATGTGTTTACATTGGGAGGTGGGGCCATATCATGGAAGAGTGCAAAGCAGAAGTGCATTGCGGACTCCACAATGGAAGCAGAATATGTGGCAGCTTCTGAAGCTTCGAAAGAAGCAATATGGTTTCGAAACTTCCTTCTGGAGTTGAACGTGATTCCTAAGTTGCCCAAGTCAATCACGATTTACTGTGATAATTTGGGAGTTGTGGCTAATTCAAAGGAACCACGAACTCACAGAGCAACAAAACACATTAAAAGGAAGTACCATATTATACGAGAAATTGTAGCAAGGGGTGATGTGCTAGTAGAGAAGATTGATACAAGAAATAATCTAGCGGATCCATTCACAAAGGCTCTGCCTCAGAAGGTCTACGAGATGCATGTACGTAACCTTGGGCTGAGGGCAAAGCTATCCACGTAGAATGTTTGATGTAATAGCAAGATTAGTTTAGACGCGTTATACTCTGGAAAGCACCTGTATAATGCTTTGAGTATAAGTGGGAGATTGATGGATTTATATACTGAAAGCATTATGATTGGTATATTATGTACAAGGTCGATTGGTTAATATACTGGGAATCATAAATGTTGTATGTTCATCTCCTGTCTGAATTAACACACGTGTGTCGCAAATGCAATTATCCTCTTATATCGTCGATAAGGAGATCATACGGTGTGTAGAAGATCACGAAAGATCGTATGGATCGTTTGACCTAGCGAGATATAAATAGTTATCACAGCTGAGACAGTTCCGGATAAACTGTCGGTGTAGGCTGCAGCATACGCAGTAATAAGCATCTTATCTTGGATGGCTTGGTATGCTGGTGTGGGGCACACATTGATAAGGACCTAAGTCGAGATCGATTCTTTTATCTGACATTAAAAGAATCTAGATCTCTATGGCTTGACGAGATCCTAAGCCTAAATGAAGGTACAGAAGTATATGCAGATTGTGTATTACTTTGAGTTGCAGTGAAAGGCTCTAGTTGAGCTTGTATATCTGTATCTTGGGTAATAGCAGTTTGTGTATGACTGTCTGGTACTGGAACTCGGTAACCACATCCAGTATAGGATGGTGACATTCCCTGAACAGCTCAAAAGGTTCGTTATGCTAAGTCCTGCAGGCTGATTAAATTCAAGCATAAGTGAAAAGGTTTGAGTGGATTGATTCAGGAATATAAGATGTTAATTAATTAAATAGCTTGTCAGAGCTTAAATTAATTAACGAATGTTTGTAACCTTAAAGGTGGGGATATACCGAGCCCATGCAACCCGTACCTCAAAACGTGGTAGCAAATAGGTAGGACAATATTGATTCTCTGGTGGAATGAATCAATATTAATTAATTAATTATATTCTGGGTTGAATAAGGGTATTAATTAATTGATAGGCCTTATTTGCTATTTGCATTTTGGTCCCTGGTCTGGCCCATGAAACTCAAGCCCAATAGGAGTCCAGTAATTTCCTATAAATAGGCCTCAGTTCCTCAGATCTCAACACACCACAAGATCAGAAGTTGCACACAGCAAACCAGGTTTTGGGAGCTGTGGTGATCGACTAAGATCTGAGAACGAGGAGGAAATTCTGCTTCTCAACCGGGCAAGGGAACTGATAGAGAATCTTCACCAGATTTTCAGATCGAGTTGGGATACAGATCAGAAGATCAAATCAGGAGGATTTTTCTTCTTCTCTCTCTCTCCTTGTTTTCGAAAATATTATTACTATTTTCATAGATTTATTTCCTCAATCTGTTAGGAAATTAAATCTTTGTGCGTGGGAAAGATCAAAGGGCATCTCCGCGCACGCGTTCTTCAGTGTTCATCAATCCAGGTATTCCGCATAAACCTTCTTATGCATAATAATATAGGAGCATGCTAGGATTGTTCATTGGCATAGCAATTTATTTTTGATATTCTAATTAACGATCCTTGGCAAACGGACTTCGTGATTCAGTGAACTGAATCCCTTTAGATGGATGCACCGGAATCGCAAAGGACCTTCCCAAAGGTCTCTCCTCCAATGACGCAGGGGATCGTGAAGGATCCCGGGTCCTCTCTCTTCAGCGGCATCTTCTTCTGAATAATCGCGCTGCATTCTTCGAACAAGTTGACCCTCTCGTGCTCCATGAAGGGTCTTTTCTGAGAGACCATATCCTTCAGAAACTTGATGTACCCCGGTATCTCTCGTAGTGCCTCAATCAGCGGGATGTTGATGTTCACTTTCTTCATGTTCTCCAAGAAGTGTGCATACCTCTCGTTCATCTTTGTCTTGGCAAACCGCTGTGGAAACGGTAGAGGAGGTTTCTTCAGTGGCGGAATCGGAGTGGACGTTGATCGACGTGGATCAGCATCAATCGACGTGGCCTTTGGTGCTGCGTCGATCGACGGAGACCCCGCGTCGGTCGACGGGGTTGCATCTGCGACGGCTTTTTTGTCCTGCTCGACTTCTCCTTCCTCCCAGATATCTTTCCCTGCCTGCTTTGGCCCTTCATACAATTTTCCCCCTCTCAGTGTGATGGCATTCACTTGGTTCCTCTGATTCTGATTCTTGGGGTTAATCTGAGTGTTGCTCGGAAGTTGCCTCAGCTTGTGCTGGGCTCCAAGGGCATCGGCGATCTGGCTGACCTGGGTTTCTATGATTTGTACATGCTTCTGCACCTGGTCTACTTTAGTATTCACGCCTGCAATTTCTTGCTTTAGCTTGCTACCGTATCGGTGGAGCCTTCCATGAATTTAGCCAAAACCTCCTCGAGATTTGGCTTCTTCTTCTCCACTACTGCTCCATCTTGCACTACAAACCCAGGTGGTGGTTGCACCGCGGCTTGGGGTTCGCGTAGGAAAATCCAGGATGGTTCCTCGCATGATTATAAGTGTAGGGCTGGTTGTGCTGCTGATATCCTCCACGGTAGTTGTTTTAGTAACCACCCATTTGCATGAAATTTACAACGGCACAATCCCCCTCAGGCGGAGCTTGCACTGGCACTACTGCAGCAACTGCTTTCTCCTACTTCAGTGCAGCGAAGTCTTCCCTTAGCTTTTTCAGCTCGGTTGCCAAATCAGGTTGTTCGGCAACTTTCTCCACCACTTTCTCGGCCGCCATCACAGGCCGAATTTGACTTGAGGACCATCGTTGAGTGTTGTTGGCCATCTTTTAGAAAAATTCCATGGCCTTCTTTCCGCTTTTCGTCATGATGGTGTCTCCCAGTGTGGTGTCCACCAACTTGACGGTCTTCTCATTGAGTCCTTCGTAAAATGCTTCTGCCTGTTCTCCTAGCGGAAAACCATGTCCGGGGCATGATCTCAGCAGCTCTTTGAATCGATCCCACGTCTCACTGAAGCTTTCATCGGGTCGTTGAGCGAACCTGATGATTTCTTTTCTTCGCTGCCTGATGACGTTTGGAGGGAAGAAGTTTTCCAGGAATTCATTCCTCAATTCAGTCCATGTGCTTATACTTTCCTTATCCAGTGCAGTGAACCATGATTGTGCCTTATCCCTCAAAGAGAATGCGAACAGACGCATTCGGATGGCACTCTTGCTGACTCCTCCGATTTTGACAGTGTTGCAGAGCATCAGGAACTTATCCAGGTGTGCATAGGGATCTTCAGTTGGTCTTCCTCCAAATTGGTTTTGCTGCACCATCTGCACCAATCCGGTCTTCAGTTCAAAATTATTGGCATTGATGCCAATCCTGAAGTCTGTTTCCTTGAACCGAGGTTTATACTGGTTCTGCATGGCCTCCTCTTCTTCCTCATCGTCAGAATCCCCTGGCGGATCCTGGTTGTCATCCTCTCCATTGTCGGGATTGTCATCGAACAGTGGGTTATGGTGAACATCCCTTCCATTCGGGTTGTTCCTCTCGAGGTCTCTCTCCAGGTTGAACTGTTGGATCTGTGCCCTCATAGCTTGAACTTCTTGGAGAAGCACAGCTTGCTCCTCTGCAGTTAGCATTGGTGGTTGCGGTTGAATAATTGGTGGTTGTTCATCCATTGCTTGACTGCTTGAGCCTTCCTGAGCACGCTTATTCTTCCGGATCTTTCTGCAAGTGGCTTCAATATCCGGGTGATAATATAGCGGGTCATTTCCTCTGGCTCGTGTACTCATGCACTACCTGTACAGCAAAGGAGGCAGTGAAGTAAGACTGAAAATAAACGGAATGAAACGAAATACGAAAAACTGAAAATTTGAAAACAAATACGGCGTCGATCGACTAGAGTAAGCGTCGATTGACGAGGAAGAAAATATGGCGTCGATCGACGAGATTAAGCATCGATCGACGTGAATTACGAAAATACGAGAAATTAAAGGAAAATACAAAAATTACAGCCTAAATCAGTACTTTAATCACAGATTTAATAGTAAGATTAATTCTGTTCACTCCCCAGCAACGGCGCCAAAATTTGATCGCTAAATTATTTAACAGCGACTTAGCAAAGCTAATAATATAGCGGCAAATGAAAATTATCGATCCCATAGGGAATGAAACGACGAAAAATCCTAAATACTAAATTAGGCGTTCTTAAAATACTGGTTTGGAAAATCAATGTTTTGGGTTTTGGTTGTTTTGCAAATCATAATCCTTGCGAATAAAAAGTAAACAGTAAATTAAAATACTTTGGTTGAAAACGTTTATGAGAAGTACAGATTCTAGGGATATCTATCTATCAAGTATAACATGGATGAATGAATTGATTAATTCCCAATTTAATTCCTCTTCGTAGTGAAACATCAGAAAAATATTATGAACTTCTTTGTTGGACAATTCATAAAGTAGATTAGTCAATTATCTATCTCCTCTCGGTTTCAAGATAAATTAACTAACTCCAAAGATCTACAGATTTATCCCTACAATCAATCTCCTTCAGTTACGACAAGAAATCAGATTATATTGTGAAAATCTCTTTCCAATGAAAACTATTACAGTTACGTCTCAAGTAATCAACTAATTAATCCTAAGATGTGGCCAGCAAACTCAAAATTATGAATAAACTCAAATTTCACAAACTACGAAGGGAAAGGAAAAATAATTCAATTAATCAAAACATGCATACATGATAGTTCGAAACCCTAGAATCTGAAGAAGAGATTAGTTACACATAATCATAGTAATATTCATCATAGAAAAATAAAACCTGGTTTGCATAAAAACATGGGTCTGGATGTCTTCCCACAAAACTCTGTCTTCAAACATAAACTCTAGAAAACTTGGAAATCTCTAAAAATCTGAAATCTGGAATAAAACATACCTAAAAATCGAAATTACTAGGATATATATAGAGGTGGAGGTGTATCATATCAAATCTAGGGCTAAAGATATGAAAAATCTCGAATTCAGCCAATTTCCCGCGCCAGCAGGTCCGCGTCGATCGACGCGGCATCCCCGTCGATCGATGTGGCAAAATCAGGCTCACCCCCTTCTGCCCGGTCTCACGGTTTTGGCCATAACTTCCTCTCCCGAACTCCGATTGACCCGATTCCAGTTGCGTTGGAGAGCTAACTCAAACCTTCATCCATTGCCATGCGCCAATAGCCCAAATTCCTCTTGTGGAAGAACTCTTCACTGCTACTCTTACACGTCACTGCTTTCGGAACGGTTTTCTCGTGAATTTAGGCCTGAAACCTGCATAAACATCAAAATACGCCTAACACCACCTAATATAGACTCATGCATAAAATATAAATATAAACTCAATAAAACTACATAAAATAGTAGAAAAATAATATAGATAAGTGAGTGAAATAATGAGCTTATCAGACAAGCAATGTTTAAGTGTGGGGGATTTTGATGAGCTTATATTTGTACATTTGTTTCATGCATAAATTCCCATGTTTTAATTTTTTAATTGCTTGAAATCATGTAATGTTGATTGTTTTGTGTTGTGATGGTTGAAATCAAGCTCAAGAACATTTTCATGTATTTAGTGAGCAATTGTGGATGTCATTTAAAGAATGTAGTACAACCTTGGAAAGAGGATTGCCGAGGTCTCGCCCTAAATCAACATTACATCTCTGCCATGCTTTAATAGCACATTGGTCTATTTTCTTCTGGAGTTAATGCAGCGGATCTCAATCTCAACAAATTGAAGGCAGCAAATTGAAGGTATCATTTCCAAAATTAGATTGATTTCTAATATGATTCCTTGGGAGTTACTTTTGTATTTTAGGAAAGGGATTCATTCCTTCCCTTAATTAGCTTTTAATTCTCAAATCAATGGGATAGGATAAAAGCTGGAGAAGTGAATAGAATTGGAGGCAGACCAGAACAGGAAAGAACTCCAGAATTAATCATGTTCCTATATTGTTCTAGAATTTCATGGATTGCTAAAACTCTTATTCTTGTCGAAGGTGTTTACCAGGTTTTTGAATTATTCGAGTTTTGAGATTATGATTGTTCGTTTATCTTCGGTTTTGAATGTTTATTTATCTGCAAAATATTCCTACGTTTGAATCAATATTTTCGGGCTAAGCTACATCTATTGGTTTAAACTACTGTCTAATTAGGATTGACACATGCTGAGTGTTGTTGATTCGAATATTCGTAGACAACGAATTGATATTCTTCGTGCTGGGCGATTAATTTTAATTCGGTAAATAAACAGTCTAATTCAATTATCTATGCTGGGTAGATGAATGTGTTAAGGATTAATTCGAGAATGCTGAGTTAAGAATTAATCAGATAAATTGAAGTTTGGATTTAAGGCAATCGATGATAAATTCATAATTTCACCTGTGAAACTTCCTTTGGCTAGAATTGTTCATAATCCGTGAATTCACCATTTTATTGTTTCCTTTAGTTTTAATCTGAAAATCCAAAACCCCCTAATTTATTTGCTTTGGTTATTTATTTTATTTTAATTTAATTATTGAAATCAATTTAATACAGTCTCTCTGTGGATTCGACCCTGCTCACCGCTCTACAAGTTATTTGTCTTAAGCAGGATTATTTTTGAAGGCCTCGACAAGCCTGTCACCTAGTTGTATCAAGTCCTTCTTGTCTTCCTTGATTTGGAACTACTCACTTGTACAAACATACTTTTATTTCTACCCTTAGTACTACTCACCTTGTCGACTTGTTGTTACTTGAAGCTTAATGTCCTTCCTTGATTAACACTTTGAGATCATGATCAATATGTGTATTTGAAATCCATCATGTGATCAACTTGAAGCCATAAGAGATCATGCTTTATTTCTTGGACATGACATTTCTTTGAATCATGAACATGCCACTTGAAATCGAGTTTCCTTAATGCAATATTTCTTGTCATGCCTATTTCTTGAGTTATTAGTCATGCAAACTATTTTGAACCACATTACTGAATAAACAAGTGCTCTAAAATCCCATAATGCCCCACACCATCGCCAAAGCCGAGGTACGCAATTGAAGCTTATGATTATGGATTGTATGTTGAGAAGCATGAATAGAGAATACCGATTTTGAGGAATAAATTTATAGCATTATGAACTTGTCAAAGCTTATGATTAAGATAATTATGCATGATTTAATTTGAAGCATGAGGTACATGATTGAGTGTGAAACTTATAGTTAAACGGGGAAATAGGGACCTTCATTTATTTATGTGAATTAATTGAGAACTTGAATTATATAGAGTATTATTTTAAATTGTATTTGGTTTTATGTGATGAGCTACTTGAATAAACGTTTCTAAATAGGCTATAACACAAGAGAACCTTGTGAAAATGCCAAATGGATAACCATGACTTATTTGAACAAGATGGTAATGGAAACCATTATACCGATGTGAAACATCTCCACCTTTTCTACCTTACTTGATTATTAAATCAATAATTTATATGTTAAAAACTAACCCCGCGTCGATTCCGTTATTTGCGGCCATGTTTAGGAATATCCTAGGGGGGAGAATCCGTGAAGAAGCTCGTCGAGGAGCTATGCTTGACATATATTTCAACACTAACTACTCCGTAGAGCCGAATGTGCGCTCACTTGTGAACAAGTATTGCAATAATTGGATCAATGTAGAAGAATATGGGATTGATGATGTTAGGGCAATCCTAAGGCTTATGGAAGTGCTACCTCACTCATGGCGCCCTTGGGCTTGGGCACAAGCTAAGTGGTATATGAGAGCACACCCGGACTGGAATATGATATTCGCCGATGCCGAAGGTTTGATGGAGTTGATATGGAATAGGGATGATGAGTTTGGGGCACCTCCAAATGAACCTTATGACGAAGAACCGAGGCTACCGCCGGAGTACGATGAGAACATAACTACATTCATTGTAGATGGAATTCGGGAAAGACCACCTCCAAGAGTGTACCGACTAGCAAGAGCTGAAATGTACCCCGATGAAGCACCGCCCCAATGACCTCCCTACAATAATCTCATTGAAATTCCGAATGAGGAAGAAGAAGAGGATCCCAAGGAAGAAGAGGGTGATTTCCAAGAAGGGGATGAAGAAATGCAAGAACCAAATAATGACCAAGAGATGTGGGAAGAGCTAGGTGATTTGAATGGGTGGGAAAATGGTGAGTTGCAATTTATAAACGTCGCATCTCCACCGGAAGATGGTGGAGAACCATTGAATGGGCAAATAGCTGAGCCCGTTGGAGGTGTAGTCAGCCACGAGGATAACAATGAGGAGGCGTGGAACATGTTTGATGAAGTGCATTACCACTTTGCACAAGAGGCAGCAATGCACTTGCCCGGATGGGAATCGGATGTGGAAGTGATTAACCCATGAACGGGGACAACTAAGCAACATCTTTTGACGTAGTATTCGTAGCAAATTAATCTAACGCTATTGTGTTTTGGTATTTTATTTGCTTAAGATATGTAATCCAAACAATTGAAGTGATATACCTCGATTCCTATCGAATCAATTTTGTCGAACGTAATGAAAAATCCAAAAAAAAAAGTTCAAGGTAGAATACCATGTATGGGTGATGGTTGCGAGTTCAAAATGGTTCAATAAAATCAACGAGTACATTAACTGATTTTTGAAGATTTCTTAGTTCGAGAAGAACACTTTCGGGTCAAGCAAGAAAGGTACCTCACGATCGATTAATGTCGCATGTGATAACGGAGAACATGAACCTTATATATTTTCTAGCAAGTGTATATCCAAAAAGTTGTGAGTAATACATCAAAATTTGGCCCTTGGAACACGATCGGCGACCCGTAAAGCGGAACGGCGATCGCCAATAATGTAAATGAGTCGCCGAGTATGTCCCGTAATGAAATGCAAATTTTTACAAGATCGGCGATCCATTCTCAAATTCGGCGACCGCCGATCATGTAAGTTCAGTTGCCATTTCTGTCCCGTATGCAAATGTTGAAATTTACAAAATCGGCGACCCATTTTTCTCGATCTTTCCTCATTGCGTTCCCTTCTCAATGCATATGAACATCATACGACACCTTAAAACCTTATTATAACTTATAAACAATGCAATTACCCGTGGATTTCATTGGACATCGATGAGTAGAAATAATTAGTAGCGTGGAATGCTAAAACCGTTTAAGTAAGGTTACGTATGCGGAAGATTCCATACATACACAACAAGTTACAACCTCATGATATGTAATGATGTGATAAATGATTGGCCTATGGCATGATTATGCGTACTTGCTTGCATGAGATCTTGAGAAATGAGAGGAACGAAAGGAAGTATCATACAAGGACTAAAATCGAATTGCGATTTAGGCCACTTGGTCCCTTGTAACTGATGAAACATTTATATCCTATCAGAATGCCACCCCGAGGATGACCCCGTGCCAGAGCTGAACCACAAGTTGAGGTTGAAGCATCACCACCACCTCCAAGGAAGATTGGAGAAATTTTCGCTCAACAAAGGCCACCAACTTATGACGGCTCCGAGAGCCCAGAAAAGGCCGCAATTTGGGTTAGGGGAATGGAACTAATCTTTCATTTCCTAGAATGCACTGAGGCTGAGAAGATGATATGTGTACCATATCAGCTGCAAGGGGAAGCAGACTATTGGTGGGAGAGCCATCTGAGTACACTCACCGAGGAACAAGCCGCTACAATTACGTGGGAGAATTTCAAAACCGAACTGTTTGAGAGGTACATCCCAGAGACCTACAGGTTGGAGAAGGAAACTGAGTTCCTAAATCTGAAACAAGGACGTGACTCAGTGACAGAATATGACCGCAAATTATGTGCGCTATCGCGCTATGCTCCTGATCAGGTGGATACAGATGTTAAGAAATCCAAAAGATTTCGATCAGGATTGAGACCAGAAATACAAACTGCTCTAGCTTATTTGGAGGGACTAACATACAAAGCTGCCTTGAGTAGAGCACTAGCCGTTGAATCGACACTGCCTAAGAATCTAAGCATCCAGGCCTCTTCCAGTCAACAACCTCAAATTGATAACAAGAGGAAGTTTGAGCAAACACAACACCGTGACTTTAGGCCAAACCATCTGCCCCAGAGGAAACAGTGGCAGGATAACCAAAGATTCCAACCAAGAAATCAGTTAGCCCAGCGAGCTCTGCCAGTCACTCGATCTACTGCTCCTACCCCAAGTAACTGTGGCCGTTGTGGCAGGGAGCATTTGGGACAGAATTGCCCAGCAAGAAATAACACCTGCTACCATTGTGGAAGGATTGGACATTTTGCTGCTAAATGCCGAAATGTGGGACAGAATAATTACCAGACCAACTACACTCAGTATCCACAATCTCAGCAGGGAAATCGGACTGGAGCCGAGCAAAACCGACCACCACCATTAAGGAACAATGCTCCACAGCAGAATTACCCAAGGAATCCCCTCACTCCCAGGCAAATCGTCAGGGAAGAGCATTCCGTCTGACGCAAGAGAAGAAGAAGGAGAAGAAGAAGCCTGAGAACCTCACAGGTATCTGCAAAATCTTAGACGTGCCTATTATTGTGTTATTTGACACTGGAGCTTCACATTCTTTCATATCTAAAGCCTATGTGGAACTACTAGGGTTAGAAAGTGAAGGAAAGGAAAATACACTAGACGTCATAACTCCTACCGGAGAAACTGTACCAATAACCTCGTGTTGTCCGAACTTAAAAGTCAAACTAGGATTCGATGTCGTCACTATTAAGAACTTGAACATAATGGACCTAGCAGATATTGATGTTATACTTGGAATGGACTGGCTGACCGAAAACCAAGCAGTAATAGTGTGTAAGGAGAGAAAAATCTCGTTCAAGAATACCGCATGAGGGATTGCGAATTTCTTTGGTTTCCATAGGGAAAGAAGAGTACCCGTTGTGTTCGCATTATGCGCGCTGAAGGAATTAAAGAAAGAAGGCAGTCAAGCCTATCTTGTTTGGCTTGAAGAAGACAAGTGCAAGGTGAAAGAGATCCACGATGTTCCCGTAGTACGAGAATTTGAGGATGTGTTTCCCCAAGAATTACATGGTTTGCCACCTAACCGTCAGTTGGAATTTACTATAGAACTGGAACCCGGTACAACGCCCGTGTCGAAGGCACCGTATATGATGGCACCAAAGGAGTTACAAGAGTTAAAGGTCCAATTACAAGAACTCTTAGATCTTGGATTCATAAGACCCAGTGTTTCGCCCTGGGGAGCACCGGTATTGTTTGTAAAGAAGAAGGATGGATCTTTACGTATGTGTATCGACTACAGAGAGTTGAACAAACTTACGTTGAAAAACAAATATCATTTGCCTATAATAGATGATCTATTCGACCAACTTAAGGGAGCCGGAGTTTTCTCCAAGATCGATCTTAAATCAGGCTACCATCAGTTGAAGATTCGGGAAGAAGATATACCAAAGACTGCTTTTCGAACAAGATATGGGCATTACGAGTTCACTGTGATGCCATTTGGGCTAACCAATGCACCAGCAGTATTCATGGATTTGATGAACCGAGTCTTTCACCCATACCTCGACCGCTTTGTCATAGTATTTACTGATGATATATTGATCTATTCTAAAGGAGAAGAAGAACATAAAGAGCACCTCCGCATTGTCCTAGAGACATTGAGGACTGAGAAAATATATGCCAAGTTCAGTAAATGCGCTTTCTGGCTCAAAAAAGTTATGTTCTTAGGACACGTTATCTCCACTGAAGGAATAAAAGTAGATCCAAATAAGATCCAAGCGATCCAAGAATGGAAGTCACCAAAGAACCCTAATGAGATTAGGAGTTTCTTAGGCCTAGCAGGCTACTATCGTCGCTTTATTGAAGGATTCTCGAAGATAGCAAGGCCAATGACCCAATTACTGAGAAAAGGTACGAAGTACGAGTGGTCTGAAGCTTGTGAAAAGAGCTTCCAAAAGTTAAAGGAATTTCTAACCACCGCACCTGTTTTAGTTGTACCCGAAGATGGGAAAGACTTTGAAGTTTACACAGACACATCTAAGAGTGGATTGGGATGCGTGCTAATGCAAGGCGGGAAAGTGATAGCTTATGCTTCGCGACAACTAAGGCCTCATGAACTTAACTACCCGACACATGATCTAGAACTAGCTGCCATGGTTCATGCACTGAAAATCTGGAGGCACCATTTGTATGGTGTCAAGTGTACAATCTTCACTGACCACAAGAGTCTAAAATATTTCTTTGAACAGAAGGAATTAAATATGAGACAAAGAATATGGTAGGAATTAGTCAAGGATTATGACTTGACCATCCAATACCACCCAAGCAAGGCTAACACTGTTGCCGATGCACTAAGCCGGAAGAACTACGCTAGTGTAGCGTACATGACCATTGCAGGATGTGATGTAAATTTCTTAACAACTGAGAGAGAGTTGATCAAGGAATTCGAGAAGTTGAGACTCGAGGTTATTATGCCGACTAAAGTTACAAAAAGTGGAAGCTTAGCCACTATGGTGATGATCCCTGACTTGAGACAGAGGATCATCGATGCACATAGAGAGAATGCACAATTGGAGAAAATTAGAATGAAGGTCCGCCGTGGAGAAGAGAGGAACTTCACAGAAGCGGATGACAATGCCCTACTCTACAAGGGAAGAATTTGTGTCCCAGATAATGAGAATATCAAGAAGACGATCCTAAAGGAAGCACATGATGCCCCATATGTTGCTCATCCCGGAGGAAATAAAATGTACCAAGATTTGAAACATTCCTTCTGGTGGGAAGGGATGAAACGGGATGTAGCTGAATACGTGGAGAGTTGTTTGACCTGTCAACAGGTTAAAATGCTTCATCAACGCCCTTACGGTAAACTGCAACCTTTAGAAATACCTGAATGGAAATGGGAGCACATAACAATGGACTTTGTAACGAATCTACCCCAGACTTCTAGAAGAAATACTAGTATTTGGGTGATTGTAGACAGATTAACAAAGAGTGCTCATTTCTTACCCGTGCAAACTACTTATGGAGCTGAAAGATTGGCACAGATCTATGTGAGAGAAATAGTCCGATTACATGGAATACCGAACTCCATAACTTCCGATAGGGATGCAAAATTCACATCCAGATTTTGGATGAGTTTACAAAGAGAATTGGGAACTCAACTAAATTTCAGCACCGCTTACCACCCACGGTCTGATAGACAATCAGAAATAATGATACAAGTCCTCGAAGACATGCTGAGAGCCGTAGTACTCGACCAAGGAATGAATTGGGAGCAAGTCTTACCGCTGGTTGAATTTGCATACAACAATAGCTACCAGTCGACCATCAAAATGGCCCCGTTTGAGGCACTCTACGGTAGAAAGTGTAAATCACCCCTTTACTGGGATGAAATAGGCGAGAGAAAAGCACTTGGTCCGGAAGCAGTCGAGAACATGATTCAGTCAGTCCGACAGATTAAACTAAGAATCAAGGAGGCACAGGACCGGCAAAAGTCATACGCCGACACTCGACGAAGTGAGCTCAAGTTTGAATTAGGGGATAGAGTTTTCTTGAAAGTATCTCCCTCAAAGGGAATCACTCGTTTTGGAATGCAAGGGAAACTGAAACCAAGGTTTATCGGACCTTTTGAGATCTTAGAAACTGTTGGCCCAGTAGCATATCGATTGGCATTGTCGCCGAGCATGAGCAATGTCCACAATGTGTTCCATGTATCGCAACTCCGAAAGTATGTCTACGATCCGAGACACGTAATTCACCATCAAGAAGTGGACGTACAACCGAACTTACATTTTCTCAAAAAGTCTGCAGCCATTCTAGACCAAAAAGTCCAGGAACTGCGCACAAAGAAAATCCCCATGGTAAAAGTATTATGGAGCCAACATGAACCGGAAGAAGCCACATGGGAACTTGAAGAGAAGATGAAGACACAATATCCGGAACTATTCCTTTAAAATCTTACAATTTTCGGGACGAAAATTTTTGTAAGTGGGGTAGGATGTAACACCCGGTATTTTGCGCTACTATTTTGCTAAATAATTATGATGCATTTGGGCTAAATTAATTACGAGCGCAACCATATTTTATTTTGAAGCCCAATTAGGCCCACTTAATTATATGTATGGATTGAGGCCCAAATTTCCACATTGGAATTTATTTATTTCAAAGACCAACTTAGGTCTTCATTTTATGATTTAACTCGATAATGAGTAAATATTCGAGATTAATTCCAAGGTAAAGTTCCGGAAATCATTCCCTACTATTTTTCCTAAGTCTTCGGCCCTATGTGATTAATGTGGGAAGATTATGTTAGTTTAAATCATATGTTACAAGTTGGAGATAAATAAATTAGGGGATTACAAGTATAGCCCTCCTAAATAAACATCACCTAATAAGACAAGTAAGGGTATACTAGTAATCAAATAATGATGAATAGAATAAATAGAAAATTTATTATATTGATGGGAAAAGACCATGGAGGACTACCTAAGGGGTGCCAAACAAATATCTTGGAGGGTAAAGGTGTAAAAAGTTGAAGCCATCATGAGCTAGTGCATGGAGAATTGAAACTAGGCAATCATGCATGGAAGTTTAAAGCAACACTCCACCTCTTCCTTTCCCCTCACTCCCATCGGTTGTCACCATTTCCCCCTCCATATATTCTCATCATTTCACCTCCTTCAACCTCACTCAAAACGTCCATGGATGAACTCCAAGTACAGCCCCTAAGTTAGCAAAGAACACCTCCCATATCACCTCAAATTACCACAATAATAGCATAAAGCTTCTCTATACACTTTCCTCTATCCAAATATCTAAAAAACCCTATCATTCTACCACTTTGTAAAATCAACCATGGCTGGAAATTGAAGATCTATGGAGCCATGAAGGAGATCTAGAAGGCTACAAAGAGCTAGGAGCAAAGAGAGAGCAAGTTAGAGTCTCAAACCCCCCATTTTTGAAATTTTGGAGGAGGAACCCAAATCTGAAATTAAAACCTTCAAGTAACCTCTATCTACCCTCTTTAGATCCTTCTAAGCATGAATATGATGTTGCGTGTATGATCAAGACACACCCTCTTAAGTTTCAAGCCATATAGCGAACTAGGTTTGACATGATGCTTAAAAGTGGCAAATGCATGTTGATCTAGTGATTATTGATGATATAAATCTTGCTTGAATGTTATGGCTTGAGATCTAAGTTATATGATGATGTAATGAAGTATTTGGTGTCTGAAATTATGGATATATGATGATATATGATGATGAGCCACGAAATTGATGAGAGCATGATATAATGAGACATGTTGTGAATAAACTGTGTAGTGGACAGAGATGTTTGATTGTGGCAGATGGACCAAATGGAGTCTTATTGAGCTGAAAATAACATATGTGGTACCTGAATGTCTTAGGAAGATAATGGATTTGGTTTCATGTCAATATGTTTTGTGGTCTGAAAGTTATGCGTTCTACAAACATATGTGTCAATCTGTATCGCATTGTGAAAGATGGTTCTGAAACTGTAGTTGGACATGTTGAAAAATTCTAAAATTTTACACAGAGATTATAGACACATTTTTAAACATGAATGTAAATTTTCAAGTCATTATCATGAGTAATTTTTCCAAAATGAATTTTCAAAGTTGAACCCCTGTTTCTGCCGTAGCCCAAAAACGCCCAGGAAATTCTAACTCCCCCAGTCCATATCTCCCAAACGACAAGTCATTTTTACGAACCGTAAAATGTAGCATGTCCATTTTAAAATATAGTTTATGCATGTATAATTTCATACCTTAATTCTCTTTAGATCTGAAATGACATTCTTTTGAAAATGATATTATTTGAGAGTTCTAGCCTTTACAAAATCATATGTCATTTCCGTACGACCTACATTGTTGACTTAATTAAGAACAAAGTACTAAGAGTTCAGCCATCAAAATTAACATGCTTATAATAGACACCCTAAGTATGATATCTACAAAATTTCAGCTTGATTGGACGTTTATCCTGTTCGGGGTAGAATTTAGAAAATGATGCCCTGATTCTTTAGTCTCTCAGCCCTACCTGAAATTGATTAGTTTGTCCCGACCAATCCGTATGGAAATTTTGAGATCAGTCAAATGGAGAGTAAACCCTGACATGTCTTCTTTCATAATCTAGAAGTTGAGCCTAAAATAAATTAAGGCCACGAAATTATGCAACTTGTTATATGACTGCGCAAATCTGAAATTAAGCAAAATATGACTAAGGCATGAAAGGAATTTGCTAAGTCTAAATCCAAGACTAATAAGACCAATTAAGTCCTTTAAATATGATACTACCTTAGGACATATATGTAAACATGAATATGAATGTGCATGCCCAAGTGAAACACCTAGTAACACTACGTCATTATTTACCTAGGTGTGGTTGACATTGGGAAGCAAGCCTCAACTAGTGGAACCAAGTAAGCCAACGTTACAACAAGATAAGGTGGGCACTACTTTATCTAAAAACTTGTTTTCCAAAATGATTTATCAAATTATGATGGATGTTTTGTTTTGAATGTTTGGAACACCGTAAAATGTTTTGGTGCCTTGACAATGCATGATTCGCTTGGAGGGCCCAGCCCATATACGTTTGCATGAATTTACACAATTATGAATTATGATATTATTATGGAGGAATAAGGTGGGAAAGTGGAATGGAGGGCTCAGCCCATATATATACATGAATGCATGATTTACTTGGAGGGCTCAGCCCACATATGCATGCTTGATTGCATAATTTGTTGAATAATATATTCGGAGGGCTCAGCCCATAAATTCATGATCATTTGTTAATGGCACTACAAATGAAAAGAGTTGCGCAACCACGTGAGGTGAATTGTTTTGGCATGCATGAGTAAATGATTTTATAAAACCCTCATGTTATGCTTGTGTGAGACGGTGATTCCAAAATATATGTATGTATTGTTTTTGGGACGACGTGTCCACTGGGTACATTCGTGTACTTAGCCCCTGCATGTGTTTTTCCCTACATATAGGTACATGGTGATGGTGATGGCGGGTGCGTTGTGGCGATTGTGGGAAGAAGTGGTTCAATGTGAACCTATATTAAATGAATGTGTACTTGGCATGTAAACCTTTCTTCCCCTATTTTGTTGATTACTCTTGCATAACTATTTAATTTCTTTTGTTGGCATGTAAACCAAATTGATCTACTTGGAGTAATTGTCTTTTGAAGCTTTGATATATCCTTCAATTCGATCCCTAAGCATGATTTCTACCCTTGTTGTCCTATGGCATAATTTTCGAAAACTCCTAAGATGCTATGTCTCCATACATAGTGTCACCTTGAAAGTCTTGATTGAAATTGTATTCATATTCATCTTTTCGAACTTCTTTGATGTTATGCTTCAATTTATATTTCTTTCAAATCATTAAAGCCATATTATTCATTACAAGAATTCGCTTCCGCTTAAAATTTCAAAAAAATTGTTTTAAAACTATTAAATCCCTTAGCGTGTTTTGGTCGCACGTGGGACTGTCGCATAGGCCCGATTTGGGGGCGCGACACTTTAATTTCTCTCCATGCCAGGTATCCGCCAGCAAAAGAAATTAATATTGGAGATACTAAGACCATGTTCACCTATCCGGAGCAGGGACATTACAAATGAGTTATACTCCATGCAACATCTAAGCCAAAATAACCACAATCCTAGTTCCGAATGTAAAAGGGCGATTTAGCATACGTACTCGACCCATACTGCATGCCCTTTACTTCCTTCGTTATCTCATTTAGATTAATCTTAGAGACTTGTGGAAGTTGTCTCAATGCAAGCTACTAAGTAGACGTTTGCTCAGAGGCTCCCACTTCTCATGATAACTGCAGTAAAGCGGTTAAGCAAATAATATTTTTACACCCAAGGGTGGTCGATCCCACAGGGAATGTGCAATGAAAAATCCAAAGTACTAGTTATAATTTCTAGGACATAGAAGTTTGAGGAAATAGAAAACTGGGGTTTTGTTTAGAAATTAAAGATGACAATGCGATAAAATAAAGGTTTTAAAAAAACAATAAAGAAAAGCACAGATCCTAGGGCAGATAATCTAATCATCAACGTGCAAATATCAATCAACTCAGCAATGTGGAAAACATAGATTTTTGTGGATTAAATTCCTTGGTCAGGCAATTAAATCCTAGATTATTAATTAGTGACTATCTCCTCTCGGTCTCAAGAACACCAAATAAATTAATCTCAATAATTATCTAATTATTCATATGTAGGTTTCTTCCTTTTGAGACAGAAAACAAACACAATTAATTCTCTCTTCCTGTTAATAATTTTCATCTCTCGATCCATCAATTATTAACTATAAACCTAGATCTCAATTCACCTCTCGGTCCTTCTTTTAATCTAGATTATAAAATTAAATCAGAGAATTAATCCATGCTATATGAGTTGATATCAATTAGACATGCATCAGAAAAGAAATCATAACCCTAGAACCTGTTTAGGGTTCTAGCCACAAAACATGACTAGAATTAAAGCAAACATATTATTAGACTTACAAATAAAATAGGAACCTTCAATGTCTTGAAAAACTCCAATGTATTCAGCAAAAACAGAGAAAAAGAGATTTTTAAAGATGTATTTTCGTGCCTAAGAGTTCATATTTATAGAGGGGGAAAAAGACCTAATTTGAGTATTGGGTAAAAATAGCACAAACTGCCAAAACAGGCCAAAAATAGCTTTTTCGGGCTTCTGTGTCGATCGAAACAAATCCTGTCGGTCGACGGGAATGTTTTGACCTCTGTTTCGATCGACACAAATCCTGTCTCTCGACACAGAAACATCTGTCTGCGCAGTCTCACGGTTTTGGCCATAACTTCCTCTCCCGAACTCCGATTGGCCCGATTCCAGTTGCGTTGGAAATCTAATTCAAAGATCTTTCCATCAATGTGCTCCATTAGCTCAGATTCCATCTGTGGAAGAAGTCGTGACTGTTCCTTTGAACATCATCTGCTTTCGGTACGGGTTTTCAATGAATTTGGCCTAAAACCTGGAAAAATCACCCATCAAAGGCATAACACCCTCTAAAGTAGACTCATGCACAGAAATAAGTAAAAACATAATATAAAACACTTGAAACAATGGAGAAAAATATAGATAAGTGAGTATAAATATGAGCTTATCAATCTCAAACTAAATGTTTTATTTAGAAACCTCATCGCATTAGAACTGGTAAGTTATTTCCAACGCAAGCTACTAAGTAGACGTTTACGCTTCGAAACACCTTACTTCCAATGAGAGGTTGTATTTGTGGAGGTCTAATGATTTTAGTTAGAGAAGAACTAAAATCCAGCTTAGTATTTTAATTCTAAAGGTTTCATGCGCACACATTATTTTATGTTGCCATAAATTACGTCATATCTAAAATTCCATCATAAATTAATATGATCCCGGAATTTATAGACATAATTTAAAACATAAAATAA
Organism: Plectranthus barbatus; assembly: GCA_026898455.1. Classification (NCBI taxonomy): domain Eukaryota; kingdom Viridiplantae; phylum Streptophyta; class Magnoliopsida; order Lamiales; family Lamiaceae; genus Plectranthus; species Plectranthus barbatus. The sequence continues at coordinate 87,924 of JAPKLW010001799.1, read as the reverse complement.
ATCACACAGGACATGCTCAAAAAATAAAACTCCAACATGCTTATAACAGTAAATAATTAAAGCAAATAATCATGCTTCCTGTTATTTACTAGTGCGCACATAATAAATCACATCAATACGAGAATAAATAAATAAACAAATAAATTATCGTGGCCCCTCAGATGTGATTGCAACTGAAAATAATTAAATCTAACTATTACAAGATTTAATTCCAATACAGATCTTCAAACTGGGCCTCCGTTGGACTTGAAATCTGATTTGAATTGGGAAAACAACATTTGGGCTTCAAATTAGGGTTTCAGGCCCGAAATGAGCAATCAAACCCTAATTTCAGGACAGCGGGCCGTCTCCGGGCTGAGAAGCCCGATTTTTTGCCTGGGCTGAAAACCCTAGGGTTTGGAAACCCTAGTTTCAGCACCAGCCGCCACAGCAGCCCGTCGCGCCACCTTTCCAGCCGCCGCCTGACCACCACGCCGGTCGCCGACGTCGCGCAGGGCACCACGCCGGCCGCCGCCCGCGGCCCAGCCTCGTCCAACAGCAGCCATTGCGCGCCGCTGCTCCTCCCGTCCTCGAAACGCACGAGATAGAAACAGCACCACCGCGCGCAGAGACCTCGCGCGCAGCTTCTGTCTGCTGCCCACGACCGACGAGCCCGTCCCTGAGCCAGCCGGCCTGCGCCGTCCACGTTGCCACCATCGTGCCAGGGAAGACGACAGGAGAGATAGGGGATCCGGAGCTCGCGAACGCCGCAAGGGCGCGGCCCAGCCACGCGCAGAACAGATCTGCTGCGCGCCGCCGCCGCCCTCGCACACTGCTTGTTGCCACGACCTGCAGAGTCGCCGGCCACCTCCGAGCAGGCCACGCGCACCGTCTGCTCTCGCCTGGGATGACTGCTGGCCACACTAGAACCCGGAGATGCGCACACGAACGGTGGGAGGCAGCCCAGCCGCGCGCAACTAGGGTTTTTCTGCGCACCGCCGCCGTCACCACCCGTTGCCACCGCTGCCGCCGCCGGCGAGTTTCCTGGTTACTGTTGTTGCCTGATCTGATGAATGTTCTTCCTCTCTTCTTCCGGATCTCAGATTTTTACAGATTTGAAAATTAAAGAAAATACAAAATAGATCTAGATCTATTACATGATTTCCTATCAAATCTAACCACAGATTTTGTCGTGGTAAAAAACAGATCCAAAAACGAGGAGGCCACGAGAACAAAAACATCCAGGCAATTTAAATCCATCCAAGAACATACATATTTATTTAATTTTCAATCTATCCAAGATAGAGCCTAAGAACATGAACCTGGCTCTGATACCAATTATAGGGTTTGAGTCTACGATGGACAACATGAGTTGCCATTAATTAAATTCTTGCCAAGGATCGTTCTTAGGGTACCAGGAACAAATTTCAATTAAATAAACCATGCAATCCTATGCATGCTCCTACAAAATTAATTGCAAAGGAAGGATTTAGAGAATACCTGATTTCACCGTTTGATCTACAGATCTAGATCGGAGCCAATAATGATGAAATAGATCTGGATCTGAATCTGAACACCGGCGATGAACAGTTGTTCCTACAGATCTGATCTTCTGATCTGTTCCCTTGCTCCTTGGAAATTTGGTGAGGATTATCTACCAAGTGGGATCTGAGATCTGGAGAAATCGATCAGTTCCTCCCACAGATCAACCGCCGCCGTTCTCTCCCTCTTTTTCAATATACTGAAAAAGTCTAACTATATATGATAGAGAGAAGGCATATATAATGGGCTTGAGCAGTTCATGGGCCAGACCAGGGACCAGATGCAAATAATAAAGTGGGCCCTCTTTATTAATTAATTCTTCCTTGTTCAACCCAGAACATAATTAATTAATAAAACATTATTTTAACCTTCACCACGGTAACAATGTTGACTCGCCCCTTTATTACCACGTTATTAGGAACGGGTTGCACCAAACTAACAAGATCCACATATTTAAGGTTTTGGACATTTATTAATTAATTTGGCTTATGACAATCAGCCACAATTAATTAATCTCTTATTTCCTGAGTAATGCCACTCACTCCTTTTCACTTATGCCTGAATTAAATAATTCAACCTGCAGGGTTTAGCATAATGAACCTTGTGAGTTCCTTAGGGAATGTCACCATCGTGAAACGGATATGCTTACCTAAACGTCCAGACTAAGCAGGCCATACACAAATTGCCAACACCCAAAATACGGGTATAAGAGTACATGTAAGACTCGCCACCATGGTAAATCAAAGTGTGGTCAATCTGTGTGTGCCCCTTATCCTTCAGTTAGGTTTAAGATCATAGGAAGTATGTTAGGGATCTGGCTCATTCATATGTTAATGAGAATGGCACATCCCACTGTTGATCCCATCAATACATAACCATGTACCGACACATCAAGTAGCTAGGATAAGCCCACTTGTGAACCGATGTGCCGCAGCTTAGACCGACAGCCTATCCAGGGACTGTCTCAGCTGTGATACTGTTTATATCTCGCTAGGTCAAACGATTCATATGATCCTCTGTGATCTCCTACACACCATATGATCATCCCTATATGCGAGATAATAGGATATTATGGTTCGTTGTATGTTTGTTTCATCAGACAGCGAGCATTGTTGTGGCAACACATATATGAAGACCAGTGTACAAAACACTTAATCATATGTGCTTTCAGTATACAATCCCAATAGAAACATTGAGAAATCACTCGGAAGACTCAATGAACCCTAATTTGACAGGATAAACACGACGAACTTCTTAAAGTCAACACCAGCGGCCATAGGGCTGACACAATTCGTAATCAAATCCAAACGAAGAACAACAAAACCAAAACAGAACCGTAGATAGAGTGAAAACCACACAAAGCAAATCGGAAGAAAAAACCAAACCAAAGTGAATGATAAAGACGAGTCATGCGAAGTAAATCCAGGAAACAAACGACTAGGGCACCCTAGTATCAGAAATCAGACCAAATACGCAGAAACAGAAGATACAATGCAAATAGGGAAACTCTCGCATAAACCAAATGTCGCAAGGTCCTATAACAATCAATCCAACTAGCACCCACTCAGGAAGTCGAAAGCAAATACAATCAAAAATCAAAGCAGACAAGTGTGAAAATTAACCAATATTACAACTACCGATGACAATCGAGCATGCGATTGTCACCGTACACCCATACCCATGACCGCCCCAACACGAATCTGATGCACACCACACTAGAGGCAGAAATTGAGAGAGGAAAACAAAAAGAGAGAACTCACCAAAAAGAGAAGGATGAACGACGAGCGAGAAGGTGACTGAAACAGTAACCGTCAGAAATAGTAGTCACCGGAACAATGAACGTCGGAGCAACGACGATCGGAAATCAAAGAGAGAGAGAAGGGTAGTTACGATTTCGAAAGAGTGAAAGTGAGGAATGAAAGACGGTTTCCACTCTTAAAAACAAGAAACCGTTTGAATTCTTGTAATTGACCCCAAAGTTGATGATAATTACCATCATGCCACCGCAAGGGCGGCAAAATCAAAACCGCCCAAGTTCCAGGGTCGACACCGAGCATGCTAAGGGCTCACACCCGAGCCCCAATCCTCTTCAAGTTCGACCCAATCTCGGGAACCCCAAGCTACGAATCTAACTTTGTGGGACGAACTCTGACGCGATTGGCATCACCAACGGGAATGTGGGGCTTCCCCTCCAGCGCTCTCTGGAGCCTAAACAGAATGCACTCCATGCAAGAGAACATTTCCCGGAATGATTCTAACCCGCGTGTAGGGGCGGCAATTCGTGCGGATCTGATCCGTTAAGGTCAAATTCGTATCCGATCCAATAAGCTCAAATTCGTATCCGCACGAATCCGATCCGTATCTGTTAATGATCCAGTAAGCATCCAATCCGAATAATCCATTATGTATCCGATCCGAAAAAGATCCGATAAGAATCCAAATCGGATTAGTTCAATAAGAATCTGTTTCAATAAACACAATTATAATCCAATAAAAAATTGATAAAATAATACAAAATATTCATATTTGATTGTTCAAATAATGTGTTTGATAAATAAATAAAACTAAAACTTCATCAAATATCCCAAGATTCATAGATAAATCTTAAATTCAAATTCTAGTGGTCAAACATGCTCATTTCTAAATACTGATCAATCTTTCACCTTAGTCGTCAATACTCCACTTACAATTTTGAGGGAGAAAAATATTAATTAAACTTTAAGATTTATAACAAATAAAATAAATTATAATAAATATGTTTAACCTATCATGGTGAAATTGAAAAAGTTGAGACAATGAATGAGAATCTACAATACTTTCATCAGCATTAAAATTTAAGATCCCACCAATTAGTTAATCCGTTGATACAACTTAATCGAAAACTTGAAGTTGAGAAAAAAAGAAAGTTATTAAATTTTGATAGTAGAAGAAAATAAATATTAAGAAATATAATGAATAGATAAATAAATACATTTTTTGGTGGTGAATTAATAAAATGGGACACGACCAATGAAGAACCAAGAGATTTGAGTTTTTGAAATAACTCTAAATTTATATTAATATATCAAAATCAATTAATTAATTATTATATTTTAAAAAATAATAATTTTTATTAAATTATTAATGGATATCCGTATCCGATCCGTTTAATAAATTATCCAATCCAATCCGAATCCGATCCGAAATTTTTGTGTTCTTATCGTGTCGATCCGATAAGGATCCATATCCGATAAGCCTCAATCCGTATCCATTATTATCGTGCGGATTCGTGTCAGATTATCGGATCGGATCAAAAGTTGCCACCCCTACCCGCGTGAACTGCAAACCCACGCATTGGCCCACGGGGTAGCATCCCAGTGCCACCCTACATAGCCATATGCTTGCATTCCCAAGGAATCATCATACTCGTATGGAATAGTATCCCGGTTACTCCTTATCAGAGCTGCTCTCTCCAGAAGCATCTCTCGGGCCCCGAGGATAGTCTCTTGGACGTCTCAAAACTCTGCACTCTGTTACACATTCTGACCAAAAGTTCTGATTCCAGTACCTATCCGCAATAGGCCCACAAATAAAAAAAGGCTATTGTTGGGGCCAGGCCCTCGAGTGCCAGGCCCGCTAAGCTCGTCGGCCCAAGTAACTGCCGGCCTAAAGTCACAAGCCCACCTGGAGCGACAAAGAGTCCATAATCGCCTAAGGCAGGAGGTCGCCACCGACCTTCTTTGCTCCTCGACACCGAGCACAATCAGGGGTCGGTGGCGAGAAAGAAGACAAGTAACCCCTAGAAGCCTGGCGATGTGCGACCGTTGGAAGCCCTAATCGACCCCGAGAAACCCAAAATTGCTCCGAGATTTGCGGCGAGCACGAGCTCGCCCATAGTTAGGGTTAGGTCAAACGTTCGCCCCCTTATCCTGTCTATAAATAGGGGCGGAGAACTCGATTTTTGTATCTTTAGGACTCTCAAAAAAATCACGTTGTAACACTGCCAAAATTACTTCAGAACTCATATACTTAAGAATTGAATATTTTCTTTCTCTCGTGTTTGTTCTTATTGCTGTTTAAATTACGTTATTTCCCTTATTTCTCTTACTGCTACTTGTTGTCATTTAACGAATTCCAAGGGCTCCTTTATCTCTAAAATTCGAACCTCAACAGGTATCATGACCATCTTCAGCAGCTAACTCTATAATACAATCCACTTTTTCTATTTTGCAATTTAGATTTGCAGTTTTTATTTTTCATCTCCAGCAGTAACTCTATATTTTACTCTATAAAAAAATATTCTATTTTGATTCTTCTACTATTTATTTTATTTTCTTAATCAAATTATTATATCATATTTTCACTTATATATTAGTATTTATTTTCATATTTTTAATTATCAAATTCCAAATTAAAAATTAACAATTATATTTAAATAAGTTATTTTACAAAACTATAAATAAAATATATTTTCACACAAAATAACCATTTATTTAACATAATACAATCATACAATAATTTAGATCACAATATATTATTCTTATGCATATGAATATTCATCCTACAAATGGTCAATCAAAGCATTACGGAGTGCAAAATAAGCATCCCTATTTTTAAACTTTCGAAATCGTGCAAGAAATGATTGAAATTGATATATTCCTTCGTCTATCATTTCAACATTTGGGACTGGTACTTCTCTTTCATCATTAATAGGTGCACTAAGATCACGTTCATCCTCAATTTATCATATTATGCATGATAATGCACGCAGTCATGATGCCTTGCAAATTATATTTTCTCCAACAACGGGCTAGATTCGCTACAATAACAAATCGACTATGAATGCTTTTTAATTTGTATTGTGTTCTATTTTCTATAAGTTATTAATTTGTAGGCTATTAATGTATTTAATTTATTTTAATGTTTTTACGTTAAAGTAATTGTTAATATTTATATAATTTTAAAATAATAAAAAATATAAACAAATGAATGAAATAAAGATTACAAGCAAAAATAAAATATAAAATAAAAAGTAAAGATTTTTTTTATAAATACCGTTTTAAGAACATTGTTGGAGATAGTCTAAACAAATCACCAAAATATGAGATAATGACATTGCGTTTCTAAGTATTATTATTAATAAAACTTATGAGTCTATCAAGTCAAAAATATTTGAATTTGAGTTTAATACCTAATTGACTAGGATTAATATGGAGTTGATTTCAATTTTTTTGAAGGGATTAATTCATAGATAAATTTGACTCCGAATCAGCCATAAAATGAGCTAGCATCAAAAGTAGGGCTGGCAATTCGTGCGTGTTGGGTCGTTATCGTGTCGTGTCTTATCGTGTCGTGTCATTATCGTGTTTGAGCTTAACGGGTTCGTGTTGGGTTCGTGTCTGAGCTTAACAGGTTCGTGTCGTGTTCGTGCTCATCGTTATCGTGCGTGTTCGTGTCGTGTTATCGTGTCATATTAAATTTTTTTTGTCCCAAGTGTAAAACTGACAATTTTAGTAAGGTTAATTTTTATCGTGTCGGGTCGTTTTCTTGTCGTGTCATTATCGTGTTTGAGCTTAACGAGTTCGTGTCGTGTTCGTGTTTGAGCTTAACAGGTTCGTGTCGTGTTCGTGCTCGCTTTTATCGTGCGTGTTCGTGTCGTGTTATCGTGTCGTGTCAGAAATTGCCAGCCCTAATCAAAAGTAGTAAATTATAAAGAATGGTTGTGAAGTTGAAACAAAGGAAAAAATAAGCGCCAATTCAAGACTTAGCGAAATTGGTCATAGGGCCATTTCGGAACCCTAAATCCCTAAATTTCGCAAACAGGTCAGATTGTATTGTAATGGAATCCCAACCCCGAGAAGAAGACGTTGAGGACCTCCAAGAAGCTGCGGAGGAAGAAGAGTTGGTAAAGCTGGAAGAAGAAGTGGAGCAAATGGCTAAGAAGATACTCCACTACCGAACCACTCTTCCGACTCAATTTACCTCCACCTTTTCTTCTCTCCTCCAATCTCAAAGACCCGTTTTACCCACCCATTTACTCGAACCTCAAAAACAATTGCCGGACACCCAAGGTTTGTCGACTCTTTCTGTTTATATATGAATATCAATGCTGCAATTATCTTATACTAGTATTATTCTGTGTCTTTGTTTTGCTTCTGAATCGAAAGACTTGGTGAAACATGAAGCCTTGAATTTGACTGCAACTATCATTCTTCCTGCGGCATGATTGCTCCTTTAATGGTTTCGGAGTTCATTAATTTTTCTTTTGTCCGACTTTGCTCGTACCCTCTTCTCCGAATATGAGTGCAGTTTTCCAGCGACTTGTAATGAGTGGGTTTGATGTAAAAAAATGTGTATCGAGTAGGAATTTTGAAATCTGTAGTAGTTCACATTCTAACTGATAGTTTCTCTATTTTTGCGTTATCCTCTTGGTCTATGCATTTGAAAGTAGAATATGATTGTACCATCCATCTTTGATGAACTCGCCATATAGCCAATTAGATCGTCTCTTAGCATGATTTTTCACTTGACAATGTTGTTCGCAAACATGGGAGATTGATTGTAAGATCTTCCTCGAAAACCAAGAGAAAAGCATTTGTAGATAATTTGATAATCATGTCCTTACCTTCTCTTGTGATGCCTCTCATTTTGCTGATGGTCTCATATTTATTCTTGTTGCGTGGTATTTTGAGTCTTATGGATTGCGAAAGTTGCATATTCATCCCATTTCCCGTGTTTTGTAATTTAAGAGGATTAAGTTTTTAGTATTTATTGCTTCTGTTCTGTTTACTGAAATAATTTTTTTTAATATAAAGGACATTTATTTAAACTCACACACCAAGAACCTCGAACGTCGAACCAATGAAGTCACATGGAATGTGTTTTCACCACTACGCCCCGAGTAGGGGACATTTACTTGCAATAATAGAAACCTATGTATCTTTTTGAGGATTATGGAGAATTGACTTGATGAGTCCTTATTTTAGAAGAGAACTTTGGCAATAGATGTCAAACAATGTCTTGGAAATAGTAATTTATGCGAATGAGATTGATGTTATATTAAAATTGGTGACTGATAAAATTATAAGTGCCTCTTCTTAGTTCTTACTTGAAAAGCATTTCCTAAAACTAAAAGTTCAAAACTGCATTATTCCTCTTCCAAACAATTATGATCACAGCAAGTCATCACTCTGCATGCATCAATGATGCTATAGGTAATCACTAAATGTTTTGTGTTTGTGGTTTATGGCACAAAGTGCTGAACTTTTTTTCCTGGTGGTGTAGGTCTGGTAAGAGAGACGAACGAAGCTGAGAAAATAGAACTCCTCAAACAGAAAATCTCAAGTAATGCTGCTGCAATGCCTGCTGTGTTGAGCAGGATGAAAGAATATATGGATAGGATTGATAAGTTGGACTCTTCCAATAAAGTCATCCCTCATCCTGCTTTTAACAGGAAACCCACCGCTTGAAAATATTTATTTAAAAGCTTAATGATATAGATGATTGATCAAGGCAACTGCAACCAAAACTGGGTGTTTCTACCATCATTATGTGTAATTAGTTGAAGCCTGAAAGCTAACTTAATTTGTAGGCAAGAGTTGTTGATCGTGAATCTAATCTTATTCTATGGTTTATACATGCATTATCTTGCATGCTTGTTGCCAACAACTAGAGAAGGGTTTATTTGATGCATGGAATAATATTAAATATGAAGCATTGAAATTAACTCTATATTGATTATTGAGACGTTTATTTCTGCAACAAATTTGTCAAGATGGGGCAGTGACTGTGATCATCATCATCATATAATTTAAATTACAAAATAAGACTTGACACCACAACATAAGCATGTAGAAGATTTTTTCTACAATTTGGAGTGGGCAGCTGGAGCTGGTTCCCTGGCTTTCCTCAGTAAGCCCTCTTGAGTCAATGAAACAACAAGCTGATTGAAATGTAAATGTAGTTATTAGATTTCACAGTTTTAAACACATCATAATCTATCTTTTGATATAAATAAGTAATATTTCTTTATTTACTTACCTCTCCTTTCTTGTTGAACATTCGCCCAGTAACAAAGCCACGGCCGCTATGAGCATTTGGACTCTCAATCTATGGAAAAAGAATGCACCAAATCATCATCAATCAAGACTTTGTGTAAAATATCAAGCCACTCACGCATAGCTACTCACCACATATAGCAGCCAATCATCAGCCTTAAAGGGCCTGTGAAACCAAATCCTGATGGAGGAAAAAAAATAGAGAGAGAGATTATGAACGAATCTTGATCAAAGGCACATGTGTTAATTTGATCAGAGTATAGAGAGAACTCACGAGTGATCTAGGCTGACAGACGACGACTTCAAACCCTTCTCTCGATGAGGATTTAAACTGACTTGTAGAAATATCAGATCAGAAGTGTAAGCCACAACACATCTGCATGAAAGTTAAGTTGGCCTCTGAGCAGAAACTAATAAAATATATTGAGATATGTCACTCAAAGAAACAATATTATTAATTCCAGGCTTTTAATTTATAGCTGGCCTATACAACTGTAAGCTACAGAATTCAAGTAAAACCTGTGGAAGGATTTAAGCAATATAGTTCTACCATTATGTCCCAAAAGTTCACACCACACAAACAAGTAAAGATCAAGTTTTACATGACACTATGTCGATAGAACCAAGTGCAAATGCTTGGAGATTATACTATGTTGGTCCTGCAAGGAGATGCAGTTCAGTGGAAATCCCATTTACAATAACCAACACAACGGGGGGAAATTACATAAAATATCCAGGTTTTAACTTCCTTTGTTCATTAAGAAGAAACACAACTAGTTTCTGATTCCAATGCACAATAACATACTAAATACCACCTTATGCAGTTCATTTGTTTCAACTTGTGACAGAAATAGGATAATTGGTATGTCAAACCTAACCATAACATGTAAATGGATCACTATATAAAGTATTCCACATGTTATATCCTGGAAGCTGAGCCAAGAGTATCTAATTTTGTCAACAAGGAATTATGATTTGTTCAAATCTCAAAGATACTTGAGTTTAACTTTGTCTCGGCAAATAAGCCTGCAAAGAGGAGATTGGCTGACCTATGCAAAGCTGGATCATCAGAAAGTGTTCCTTTAGCTCTAAACCAGTACCTTAAACTGCAGAAGAGCATATAATATAAGAACAAGTGAGGAGTACAAATCTTTTCAGGTCTTCAGTAGATCAAAATGACTTTAACGGACAAGAAGGGAGAACAGAGACCTTGGAGGAGACTTTGTGTAACTGGTTTTAGTATTAGGCTCGCAGAACCTAATCTCTATAGGCCATGGCAAAAAGTCAGCAGTAGCAACCTTGTTCCGATACGTCCTGCCACACATTTGTAATTAACGATATTAATATTAATAAGCTTCAAGGGTTTGGAAAGTCTTCACATTATCAAATGAGAAGAGATGGTTTTGATAGTTCAATGTTAAAACTAGACAAGAAAAGGGAATAAATATATTCAAGTAAAACAGGCAAGAGTTGACAAGATAGAGCATAATCCACCTAGAAGATTTAAATCATACTAATTCAGGTCGTCTGCTTAATTTTTTTCAACTTGGGAACTTGTTAAACTATTCAACTATATACACTAACAGTTTCCTTGGTATTCCTATGACATAGTGCACATGACATAAACACTAGAATTTCAGATCCTGACAACAACTACACTCTCATGCATAAGTGAATGAAAAAAATCCTTATATTTCTGAATTAGGTCGCTCATGCTCAAGAAACTGTTAACAACTTAATCAATTGATAGGACATAATTTGATGACTAGAAGAATCCACGAGACAATTCCAAATATCTTATCCAAAACAAACGATTAATAGTATAAACAATTGATACAAATTTCAGTGCTACACTTGTAAAATCATGTTCAAAGATTCTTAGTCTGACCTCGGGAGGCGAGGATCAACAAGACGTCTTTCTCGCAGCTCTTCCATGGATAAAAGCTAAAAAGGGAAAAATAATTTCAAATACTACAGAAGAAACGAGGTATTTACAGGACTTGATGAACCAAAATTTCAAACCTCTTCCGGAGCAGGCACAGTAGGCATTGTTGCCACCTGGTGAACAAATTGGTGTTCCTCTTTCTGTAAATTATTAGCAGAGCATTTAAAAGAGATCAAATCATAGGAATTAGGATTCACAAAAAAGAAAGAATAATTCCAAATATGGGCCATAATTCCAAAATTAGCTTCATTGACTTTCATTTTTTGCCACTACTCATGTATTTAACATCTCAGGCCAAATCCAGTACCATCCCTATGCTTTATTATAAAAAGACTCCTGACACAAAATATATATATATATATATATATACAAGCAGAGCCACAATGAATTACTTCAAGCTTAACGAACCCACACTTGATGAGCTATAGCTTTATTGTGACTTTCGTCATGTCTGAAAATAAAAAATCCAAGATACACTGATAAGTTCATATATTAAATTTCTTTTTTGCAGTAAAGGATAGTTTTCTTTTCACTCCATTGTGATTTTCTATTAAGATGCATTCATATATTATTTCTTGTACTTTTGATAGACTGATGGAGCACAATAAGATATAATACATTGTAATAGTCATAACCTCAGTGTTATTAGACTTATAATTGACAGTGAGAACATTAGAACACGGTACACTAAAAGAAGAGCATTACATTTAAGATGGAAAATTACCTGAAAAGAAGCCACTAGTGTAAACACGACATTCCCTCTTTGTATAGCATCTACCCTTCGGGTTGCGAAGCTTTTCCCATCACGAACACGATGCACTTGATATATAATTGGTACTGAAACCATTATAAAACTCCACTTAAAACGAGATGTATTTTGAACCAACTTATACTATAACTAAAATAATGAATGATGAATGAGAAACTAGAATTCCCATCAAATTTGAGCAAATTAGGCATCATAATCATGTCATGTTTTGATGAGTGCAGTTGTCAGAGAAAACCACAAGCAAGGTCGGGCACATCAAGATTCAAGGAATCAAAGAAACCTGATCTAACTTATATAATTATATTGCCTAGTATCCTCAAGATCCATGTTTACGGATAAGAAACATACTAAGTACCAACAGTGTTCTTATGAACTCGGACACTTGGGTCATACTTCTTTGGCTAAACTCCAAATCACTTGTGAACATCTATCCCATGGATTCAAGTGATTGACGTGTCTTTCATGCTTTTTTAACATGCAATGCATAATGCTTTATTTGTTTAACCACTTATTGAAGTTTTGAAAATTACTAATTTCATATACCCAACTCATCTGCTCAACCCAAGAAACATTCATGTTAGAAACAAAACCCACAGATGAAGTCACATGTATTAATCAAACTATCAGCTTTCGAGAACCATATGCCTCCACCTAGTGCTCTGATACAATTCCATTCTCATAGTGCTTGTTGTGGGAGGCAGTCAGTTACAGATCTGAAAAAGAGAGGGACAATGTGTTGTCCAATACCAAGTACGAGTTCTGTGGGAATAACAATTTCTTGTAAATCCCCAAAGAGTCATTCAAAAGAAATAGGAGAATTGTTGATTCAAGACCCAAAAGATAGTTTAATTATCGATTTAGAACTCAAAAGATGGATTCTCAATTAAGGACCAAAAAGATTATACAATTCTCGATCCAGGACCTGATAGTGAGGTCATGGATTGAGAATTTTATGATCTTTCGGGTCTTGAAATGAGAATTTTTGTGATCTTTCATGTCCTAAATTGAGAATTCATCTTTTGAGTCCTGAATTGACAATTAAACTATCTTTCGGGTCCTGAACTGAGAATACTCCAAAGAAATATTGTTCAATAACGTTTTAGTAATTTACTCTGTCAAAACTAATTCAAACTAAATTTTGAATAGTAATATAAACACATACAATGGAATCTTCGAAGAGCGGCTGGATAGTACTCATTATATCAAATCACTCTTACAAAATACTAATGATGATACACACGTCCGAGTATATCAGTGATGAGGGGTGCAAGTTGAG